>BJCN01320382.1:0-11509 GCA_018326445.1 Flaveria brownii
AGTTCAGTCCAGTATTACATGTTCAGTTCAGTATCAGTATTATATGTTTAGATTCAGATTTCCGTTTTCCATATCATATGATCAGTTTAGTATCAGATATCAGTATGTTACGCTTCTTATCATTACTATTGTTATTTCCGTCACTGAGCAACTTTTGGCTCAGCGTATTTTATTTCGTGGTGTTTTTCTTATTTGATTGTAGGTAATCAGGGTAATCCGGGAAATCAGTGAAGAGTAGCTGAAGATCAAGATTACATTTTACTTAAATTGATGTAATGAACAACTTAATTAGGTTCTTCCGGATTATGGGGTTTGTTTGAATTTATTTCTTTTGACAATCTCTTTAATATCATGGATTTGGTTTTGATTTGATATCTGTAATAGTGACACGTCAGCCTCTCCGGGTTGGAGTGTTACACGCGCTATCATGTCTCGAGTTTGAACGGTATATCTGGTTTTGCATATGTACATGTGGCAATGTATATTATCATATATTTATATTATTAAATATGTATATAGATGATTATCATGTATGCTTGTGGTATGCGATCTCTTCGGTTTTATTTATCAATTCAAACTCCTTGTGGATATATAGGTTTTTGTTCAATGATCATAAGATGACATACTAGTCATGCACCTAAAATGCTTCACGAGAGGCAAGGTTTAAACCTTGATAGATAAACATCATTGATGCTATGGTAGTTACAAAAACAAAGTTATTTTTTTCTGAACGACCAGGGTTTTTGTTCGTAATAAGTGGTTACAAGCAATACAAATGATATTATAATGAACAAATTGAAACATACATCGTAGAAAATCACCAAAGGCATGAACATAACTTAAGTTTACAAGCAATACAGATGATATTAAAATGAACACATTGGAACATACATCGTAGAAAATCACCAAAGGCATGAACATAGCTTAAGTTCCAAGTTCCAAGCAAGCGTTGTTTCGCTGATAATCATAATAAAAACATAGATTCAGTATGATAATATTCTTGTTATCACCCAAATCAAACAAAATCTTACCATCCCATTTGTTTGTACGATATTCTCAACTTGTTGTATTTGTCAAATTTACCTGAATACAAATTTCATACTAAACTATAAAGGTGTCTAGTTTCGAGGCTTAGCTTTCAAACTCGATTTAGATTACAACGTTTGTTTTTCCAAATGCTAGTTACCCACATAGTTTCATCGCTAACCACCTTTACCGATGGAAATTTATGTCAGTAGTTTTTTTTTTCTTCAAGCAGTATTTTCAACCATTTGAAATACCAAATTCACCACAAGGGGATGCTAAGAATATAGGAGTAAAGAAATTTTATGCAACTATTTAACCAATAAGGCAATAACCAATGTTTCATAAGAAAAGCATGAATAAACGGCTTTCGCATACTACTCATTCTATTGGTTAGCAAAAACAGTAGGACATTATCGATAAAAGGTTTTTTTTGTTATAACAGTAAGAAACAACTTTCCCAAATACATGATCCACATACACCACCTAATATCTACCGCCAAACAATCTTAACAACCAAGGTTTGATTCGTGTGAAGGTCCACAGAAAGAGGATTTAAGTCAAAGCCACGAATAAATTACTTTTTGGTGTTCTTTGATGTTTTCTTTCCTAAAATTCTACTTCTAGTTACTTGAGTCAAAACATGTCAATTGGATCAAAACTCGTCAATTTGGTCAAAACGCACCCAAATTATAAATTTAAATTTAAACAACCTTCTAACACATTTTTTTAAAATAAATAAAAAAAAGATTGTTATGACAATAAAATAATCTTTTTATACATATATAATACCGTTTTTTTTTAATTTGAACAAATAGTGTTTTGACATGTTATTCAGGGGAAAACTTATTTTTTAACAATGTTTTGACATGTTATTCAACCCGTCCATCACCCCTATCTATCTCCGCTGCTATGTATTGGATTTGTTTTTACCATGGACGCACTGCTCAAACCTTCATTTACAGATGCTGATATGAATTAAATCCTGTTGATAATTGCTATCATGAGGGCTGAAAATGCACGCAATGTTGAGAAACATCTGCAAGTTTTGTTGTCCCTTTTTTGCACTATCTGCTAATTTATTATGATCATATTCATGGATCCGGTATCTTGCAAATGATGCATGTTTTAGCTAACTAGTGAGCCAAGTATTAGTAAACAAACAAACAAACAAACAAACAAACCCAGTCTATCCCACTCAAGAGCAGGGTCTGGGGAGGGTAGGTGTAGGCGAGTCTTTCCTCTATCTTGTTAGGTAGAGAGACCGCTTCCAAAGAGACAACAATACAATAAATCATACAGCACATAGCATACAGTATACAAAAAGCCATATCGATAGCAAAACATCATATAATAAATCATACAACACATAGCCTACAACACACAATAAATCATACAACATATAGCATACAAATATCCTAGGTGCATGTAGAATCACCGTTAAAGGGCAGATATGGGCTACTTAGACATCAAGCCCCGCAACCAAATTTGAAATACCCCGCAACCAGATATGAGCCAAGTATTAGTAGTGTAACCAAAATTCATCAATTTTTTTATCTTCCAATGTAGAAATATGGATGTTTTCCCAACAAAGATGCATTGTACAATCATTATCTTGCATCAAATTCCAAAAAAAAAAAGTTTATGATTCATGAACGTGATGCCGGCTTCTCTCCCTCTTAAAAGCATTGTGGAGATCTATACCAAGGAAAACATTGAGCAAATTCATTCCCGCCATACCAAATAGTGCGAGTGGCAGCTCGATTCCTTTCTCAAACTTAGAAGCGTCTTTGACTAGCTTGACTGTAATTAGTACATGAGATAAGAGACGTGCGAATAAGTAGGTGCCCATATTTAAGAACCACTCGAATTTCACTAGCTTGCTCTTTCCATCACGTATGCCAGCCATCCGTCTCACTTTTCTCACATGTAGAAAGATAGAATGCAACTGACAATCCCAATAACAAAAGGTTGAGATTCATAACCATAACCACAATAAGTACTTTTGTTGTGATCTCAAAAGTCAAAAGTCAAAAGTCAAATTTAAAGTCAACGTGTACCTCGCATATAAGAGTAAGAATAAGGTAGTTGATTGTGACATTCCGGTATAGGGCTAGAGTAAAGCATCCAAGGAGTATAAAATGATGCAATAGAATGGAGGGTATCCATCCACTATACAAACCATAGAGCAACATGTCCAATTGATCGTATGCAAAATAGCCACTCGATATGCACAATGCTGAATACGCCCATGGCCATGTAGTGTTAACGAGCTGCGAATGCTCAAATAACTCATTCACACCATGAGATGCCAACTGCTTCACCAAAATGAACACCACTGTCAAGAAATTCAGCCCAAGTTTACTACCTTCACAATCATACTTGCCTAATGTACAAATACTGTTGACAAAATTCATCCTTTATAGCAAAAATTATAAAGATCATTTGCACTCATTGTGATGTGACAGCAATAATAAAGTGAAATACAAAGCAATCAAGCTCAAAACCCCTCCTGTCTCCTTTACTGGTTGCTTTTAGTCAAAACATTTTTTGTCAAACATGATTCTTGCAAAATTCAAAATTTACATAAATTTATAGATGTATTATAAGTTTATACCATACAAAAGTTACCCATTCAAGTTTTCTTCATATTGTATAAATTACATTCAAAATTATCAAGATTAAGACGTTATTTTCGATGGATTTGTAGCTAAATTACAACCCATTTGACTATCAAAGGTCAAGGCTTCAATTGTAGATCATGATGCATATCTTTATAGATAAAAGTCATCTTGAATTGTGCAATTGATATCGATTTTCCATCAAATCAACAAACAACAATTCATCTGATTGTGTCAAGATACTACCTGAAGCAGAGGTTAGAGACGAGTGGAGCAGAGAGACGCATGTGTTAACCAGAAGAGGGTCTCTAGAGATGAAATTACGGCAAACCCAGTTGAAGAATTGGTAAAAAGAGAAGCCATAAATGAGTGGAAGAAGCTCCGTACGCTTGTTGAACAGAATTTCGAAGAAAACAGAGACAGCCCACATGATCAGAGTAGCCATGAAGAAGAAGAAAGCACCTGTTGGGTTATTCTGAACACGACGATGATCAGTCGCCATGGCGCACTGAATCTTGAAGATTTGGTTGCTTTTTGTTGACTCTGTGATGTGATGATCTAGTTCGCCATGGGGTCGATGTGGCTCATCTTATACCACACCTTTTGTGAGAGACAAAGAATACTTTCTTATTCTGAGAATCATACGATATTCCTTGTTTTGTTAGTATAATCTTGTGTTTAATTGTTTATCCAATCAAATTGGTATGGATTTAAGTTTTACGAAATGAGAAATATGTAAAATAATAAATTTTAGGAGCCTGTTAAGATTGAATTTTAATGAATTTTTTTCAAGTGAAGATACTTTTAGTTCGTTTCAGAAAAATAAACTATAAAGTTATGTGTAAATGTGTAATTGTAAAAAAAGAAAATATAGTTGTCACTTAAAATTTGTATAAAGTGAATGTATCATATATAGTGTCTATTTTTGTAACATGAAATTAGTGTTGTTCTCTCGGCTAATTTGATGTCTAGAATTTTATATTTGATTTGGGGTCTAGAATTTTATACTTGATTTGGGGTCTGAAATTTTATACTTGACTATCGTTGTTCTATCATTTTCTTTTGTTTATCGGGTTAATATTTTCATCAAAATTTAAGATTTTAATCCAAACACGTTAACAACCTAAATTATGTTTAAGTCACCAATCAAATCAAATTCAATGTTTAGTTTTCGTTTTGAGACTAAAACTTTAAACTACAATATGATAATGAAAGAAATTTAAGTTAGATATGAACGTACCATGACAAATTAAACAAAAATGTAACGCTAAATCAATTAAATCAAACAAAACCAGAAATAACGTATATGTTGTTGAAAAGAGACGTTTAACTTAATTACTAATTGACATGTGGATTTGAAGGGTGCTGCTAAAAGTATCTTTCTATCTCTTAATATATAGAAAAACTAGCCTAACGACCCATGTTTACACGGTTGAAAAATTAAAATTTTCATTAAATACATTTAAAATGTAATAGTCATGAGAATATAAGTCTGTAATGTATAAGAATATAAGAATTAAAAAATATGTACAAAACAAAATTACATTACAATTTTAAATACAAAAAAACACAAAATCTTATAAATCTTTAAAAACCTCTTTGTATACGATATTTGAGTTGTAATCAGCTTTAATCATCTAATCTTGTAACTTTTGACAGTTTGACATATAGTTGTTCGTGTGTAAAAAATGTTGTTTTAAAAACTAAATAACTCTTGATAATGATTGACCCTGACTTATGTTTATAGTAATCGCAAAACACATGCTAGAGGAATTACATTCTTTGAAAGTTAAATGATATCTTTTTGTTAGTAAGTATCAAGAAATTCTAGGGATAAAAGTACGTTCGCCAATATTACTGAGATATAATCTCTACTTCTAAGATATATACGTATATGATAATGAAAGAAATTTAAGTTAGATATGAATGTAGAACCATGACAAATTAAACAAAAATGTAACGCTAAATCAATTAAATCAAACAAAACCAGAAATAACGTATATGTTGTTGAAAATAGACGTTTAACTTATTTACTAATTGACATGTGGATTTGAAGGGTGCTGCTAAAAGTATCTTTCTATCTTTTAATATATAGAAAAACTCTACATTCATCCAACACTTCGTAGACCTTATCAATAATTTGTGATATAAGTGGGATCTTATCATGTATGTTGGTCTAGTTGCTATACATTAATCGTGAAAGTTTAAAACTGCTGTGAAAAATGTTAACAGTCTCAACCTGAAATTGAGGTTTTTTATTTGGTTTTGATTAGTAAGCAATCACAAATTCTAACAGTTTATTAGCTGGCATATTTAATTTCTTAATCATCGTATTCACATATTTAGTTGTTGATTTGACTAGAAATTGTTATAACTTCCGATCTCCTTTAAAAACTACATAAACTAATCTTGAAATTCATTTATTAACTTACCAAACTAATTATAAAATTTTAAATATTTGTCACTAAGTTTACACACTATTAAGAATATCAAGATTATTAGAAATGCGAAACAAACCTCCATAGTTCCATTATTGACATAAATGATACTTCCAAAAGTAACGGAAATTAACGATTAACTAACGGACACATGAAATGTCACAACAACGGTTATAGATAATCTGATTTTTCAATGAAACAAGCTATAAAGTTATATGTATTAGAAATAGATTTTATGCTACTTTAACTTGTTCAACGCAATCTTTTTCCATTATCTCTTTTATTTGACCATCTAATTCACAAGTTGAATAGATCGAAGTCCCTAAGAAAACATGTCGTGACATATTCCCGATCAAAGATGAGAATCCAAATCTTACACAATACAAGAATGGAGATTTTTAAAGGAGAATAAATTTATCCTAGAGAATATATGTTTGTCAGTAAAAAAACAAACATTAAAAATAAAAAAAGACACCTATAATACTTTATAAATATATATTTTTAATCAAGTTCCATTTATATAAAATATTTAACCATTTCAAATTTATGTTAGATCATTCACAGTGAATTATTTATTTTTATCCATATAATTATATTAATAATCATTATTTTCTCTCTTTTTTAATTAAATAATATCTTTTATACCCTTATCATTAGTTTTTTTCCTCTCATTCACTCACAATCACTTTTAAAAATATTAAAAAATTAATAATGATTGAACAATGATTTTTTAAATATACTTATATACAAAAGGTAAAAATAAAAAACATTTTTTAGTGCTGTTAGCCTGAATATATCATAAAATCACATATTCTAAAAAGGGAATCCGATACTGTAAGATATTTTCCGAAAATAATATAGTATCTCTACTAAAAATAAGAATATTGCATATGTGAGTGCACAACTGACCACATTCACCACCGTACTGAGCAGCTTTCCGGCAGACGGTAGCGGCGCTGCAACCGGCGGACTCCGGCACGATGGTGGATACAAAGGTAGAGACCATATCCAGATTGGCTCAATGGAAGATCGACAGTTTCGGATCCTTCACTTCCAAAAAATCCGAACCGTTCAAAATCGCCATGTGGAATTGGTATATATCTTCCGATACTTTTATGTTTTAAACCAGTTTTCGTCGATCGTTAATATTCCTGTTGATAATTGATTTTGAGATCATGAATCAGGCAGTTGTCGGTCGAGAAGAAGCTGTACACGTATATTCGTCTGTTTCCGGAGCCATCTCGGCTATCCAAAGAACAACCACCAATTGCCAAAGTCATACTACGAGTCACCGCTGCCGGAACCAATCGCCGATTGTTCACCTCACCGAGTACGATCTCTTATTTGTTGTTTTTGTTTTAATCGTACGGTTGATGTTGTTTCAATGGTTACTGTTCTGGCTTTTGAATTTATCAATTCGTTATAGTTGATTTCAGGAGTACATAAGAAGTTTTAGGGTTTGATTTACAAATATCTACTAGTTTCTGCATCAACAGAATGATTTAGTAAAGGTAGCTTAGTCAACCGCTGTTGCTTAGCCAGGAAGCACTCAAGGAAGGGGTATAAAAACTAGAACAAATTTGGGAATAGGCTTAAGGAGACTACTGTGAGACATGGTCCAGGATTGGAGTTTGTGGAGTTGTAGGATTAGGGATTTAGGGTTAAGGATGTTTAGACTTTAGAGGAGGAGCAAATGAGTCCTAGTTGTGTCTCAGGGGCTTGGATTTTCCTATCCGTATACTGGACTTTGCGTGTTATTATCCTTGTGTATCTATGTCTATGTGATTGTACTGTGATGCTGAGTATTGTTGCTACTTATTCGTTTTGCCATTTTCTTAGTGTTATTGTTAGCTTTCTATGTTCTATGTTCCTGGTACTGTTGTGTTTGCTACTGTCTGTTTTGGAGCCGAAGGTCTCTCTAGAAGCAGCCTCTATCACTTGGGATAGAGGTAAGGTTAGCTTACATCCCATCATCCAGAATTCCTGATGCCTCCAATAGCTTTACTATGGGTGGGATTTTTTGGGTATGGCTGTTGTTTAAGGGGACTATCTAACAAACAAAACAATGGTTTAAGCCTTAAGGACATCTAGTAGTTTACTGTTTCTTGATATATTTGAGTTACTTTATCTAGCTTCCCTGTATTTTAAAACTGGGGGCATTGGGTTGCATTTGCCAAGATAATGTGTAAAAAACAACAAATTGACCTTCATGTTTTGAATTCTTTTAGGAATTGAAAAAAACAGAACTTTCATTAGATTCAGAATGAATTTGGTTTGGGCGCTAGGTTAATATAAGGTTAAACGATTTGATATTAATTGTTGACGGCGCATTTAATTTTTTCTTCTAGCAGTTATAGCATAACATGTAAAACAAATTTTAACAAGAGGCATGGTTAGGTACTGTAGAGGAACTAAGTTTATGAGGTTGTACTTGAAAGAAACACTAGGATGTCTAGAGCATCACACCCAAGGCAGACAACTGACAAAGGCTTTGACCTAAAGGTGATTGTTTTAGACCATTGAAGAAAATTTTTATACTACTTATTGTATATGAGCATACTTGTAGTTAAATATATGGAGACTGGGGATAGATACACACGCACATGCAAAATGTATATATGAAAAATGATGTATATGAAAACATGTGTTTGTGCGTGCAACAACAATATAGAAATGATGCTAACAATTCAACTACCACTTATCATAAAGAAGAATAGGACAATGATAAAGACAAACACAAACAGTTAGGAAATCTTAAAAATCATCCTGATAGTAGTTATTTATTTTAAGAAAATAACTGGGTTTCACCCGTGAAACTATTTGACAAGAGATCCCATCTGTTGGATTGCTTCTCAGTTATATATGAATTAGAGGTGATTTGATCACTATAACAGTAACAATTGTATTTATATCATGCTACTAAAATTCAGGAAATCATAACGTGTAATCTTTTTTCCTCTCATGCTATCTACTCTTTCCATGAGTTTGAAAAGACTGTTATACTCAATTGGCAACCAACTCTGGGATGCCTGTGTTATGTTATCTGAAGCATATACTTTGATGGAATATCTGCTAGAGATAACCTATTAGGGGTTCACAAATAAGCGTACCGTCAACCCTACATCATAACTCATTTCTTGCTTTAAGTTATACAAGACCAAGAATTTGACCCTGATAAGAATTATCCTCTCATGCTATCTACTCTTTCCATGAGTTTGAAAAGACTGTTTAACTCAATTGGCAACCAACGGTGTTCTTATTTTGCTTATCGTAGTCCCATGTTTAGAATTATTAACCAGTCTTAGCGTATAATTCTATTAAAGACGATAATGTTAGCTGGATGAGCTTCCCAATACATTGTTGTGTAATGTTGCAGTTCTTGAGAGACTTATTCGGACAAGTGAAGACTGTGTTTGGCAAATTGATTCTACTTCTCATGGTCGCTTCATAATTGATGTCGAGTTTCTGGACCTGCAGGTTTATTCAGTAAATGTAAACACCTTGCTACAATGACAGTTCATTGGTTAAATGCTAAATCACACAGCACACACTTCCAGTTTGTTTTCTTGAATAAAGTTAGTTTGGGATTATCTTTTACTAATAGCATGTCAAGTAGTGAAATTTAAAAAAAAACACCAAAAGGAATATTGTTCAATTGGTCACATAGTTTAAAAGTCGAGCAAACTTTCTAAACCATTTTATTAAAAAAAATTGTCCTTTTTTGATGAACTTTTATTGTAGTCATATTTAACACACCATCTGTAAAATTAAAAAAGATAAGTGTTGGTGGGTCAACTCAACCCGACCTGAAATTATATATGTCTTGACAAGTTAACCAACTTGTCCATTTTGCCTCCAGCTGATGAACGTGATGGATGCAGTTTTTTCTAGAGTTGGCAAGATGGGTTGGGTGATAGGTCAAAATGGGCTGGGCTGACCCGCATGCACTTTTTTGGTCATATTGTCATAAGTAACTATTGTGTTAAGTACGACTACAAAAACTATTAAGTTCATGCAATTATCTAAGGTTTCCAGTTAAGCTATTTAGTAGGTTGTATGCATTTCAAATATACTATGGCAACTTTCAACTCATTTGACAAGTACCCTCTTTAGCTAAATTTTTTAATCTGACCCGCTTTAGATCAGGCATAACCAAAATCAGTAGTAACCGTCAAAATTCCCTCTGTAAATCTACTGCAGGGTGAGGAAGCAAGTTCAGTATGGCCACATGATGGTATGCTGAGATCTTCAGCAAGTGAAAGCATTCTTCGTTGTCTTTCCAGCATGCTTCACGAGTCAATTGGTGTTGATGTCACCATTAACACATGTGACGGAGCCCAAAAAGCTCACAAAGCAATTCTCTCTGCAAGCTCTCCAGTTTTCCACAACATGTTCCTACACAACCTGAAGGAAACAACATCATCCACCATTGACATCCAAGACATGTCACTCGAAACATGCACCACACTTCTTTCTTACTTGTATGGAACCATAAAACAAGAGGATTTCTGGAAGCACCGCGTTGAACTCTTAGGCGCTGCAGATAAGTATGCAATTTCAAGTTTGAAGGAGTTATGTGAGGAAAGCTTGTTAGAAGATATAAACACGGGTAATGTTCTTGAGAGGCTGCAAGAAGCTTGGCTCTACCAGCTTGATAAGTTGAAGAAGGGGTGTTTGACATATTTGTTCGACTTTGGGAAGATATATGATATTAGAGACGAAGTTAACGACTTTTTTAGGAGTGCAGAGAGAGAATTAATTCAGGAGATGTTTCAAGAGGTGCTTACCGTATGGAAACCCGCTTAAGAGTTCTAAATACTGGTCGTCTGTTGGAGCCTAGTTTGAAATATGTGTGTAGATATGTGTTTAGTTTCTAACAGGGAAACATTGTGTATTAACTTTTGAGCTTGAAAACATAAATGGAGGTGTGACAAAAGACAGTATGGACTTCGGAATGTTTCATGGTTTCAAACTGTAGCAGATTTGGGCAATATACTTGTTGGTTCCGTAAGAGATGGCAAAGTTGGCTGGTCCGCTGGATTGGGTAATGGGTTGGGTTAATTCTTGGTGGTTTCTCTCTTACGAACCAGTTTTTTTCTAGTTCAGTTCCGGTTCCAAACTGGATCTGGTTTGGGTCAACAAAATTCAAACCAAGTTCGGGTTAGGAACCGGTTTTGGGAGAGTGAAGTGTTCGGTTTGGTTCGGGTTAAACCGGTTTGAACAAGAACTCGGAACATTCGTAAGATGTGTTGAGAACCGAATACAAACCGGTGGTTCGGGTAGGGACCAAAATTGGTTGTTATCAAACCGATCTTTTCAGGTTCCAGTTTGGATCGGTTGTCGGGTCCGGTTCTAGATTAAACAAACAAACAAACAAACATACCCAGTAAATCCCACTCAAGAGCGGGGTCTGGGAGGGGTAGGTGG
>BJCN01320395.1:12947-23991 GCA_018326445.1 Flaveria brownii
GACCGTATTTCTACTGGTACGACGACAGCTCAAACACCACCACCATCGCCACCGCCGGGATATGTAATGATAAAGTTACGCTAATCTTAGGTGACATGGACCGTTGCATGTTGTCATTAGATACATCTTTGTAATGTTTCACTTTTGTTTTTGATTTACCATTATCAAGAAAGCATAACATGTGTGAATTTTTATTAATATTTAGTCTAAAAATAACATAGGCTTATGTTAAATTTGTGGTTGAAACGGTGAAGAAGCTTTCCCTTTTGACAACTTTAGAAGTCAATTGGATTTCTATTTACCTTGACATCTTGTTTAATAGGTTCTATGGCCAAGATTTCAAGAAATTTGGTATAAGAAGGTTGTTTTTTGGGAGCTTAGCTTACTCCATGGCTTATATTAAGGCAATCATCCTCAATACCTCATTTTGTTTAATTGTTGAAATGAGATTCTTTCAGCAGAGATTTTTTGCAACAAGGTATTATCTTATAAAGATACTTTTATCTCAAAACTTTAATCTGGACACTACATATATCAAAGGTATAATGTAGTCGCTATAGTCAACAACAAAACCGGGTTTCGGTTTAGCCATTTAAGAGTGCAATCAACAGCCTCCTTGGCATCTAGTGTAGAGAAGTGGTTATGCAGAAAGGATTCGATGACCACAATACAACACTCGAACCACTATATACAACTCAAATGCACATCTAACACATGTTAGAATCATAAAACCAAAAAGCAACAACCACTCAATACCACACACGTTAGAATCATAAAAAGTCAACCGAGCAACACCGTCCACGATCCGCGGAACTAACGAATAAATTGTCACCTTCAACTACATCAAACACTGATCAAGAGCAACAACCACTCGATACCACACACACAGTAGGATCAAAATGAGAGTTGTTTAAAATAACAGTAAGTATTTGTCACAAACAACCAAAACATACCGCATATCCAAAAGCAAAACAGCTAGTATATCCGTCAACACAATTGCAAGTTTGAGTGGCATGAAATAGTCAACGTATCTAGACTGGTAGTAAAAAATCGCAAAATAAAAAAAATGTTTTTTGCACGCGCTTTATAAAATATGTACAAATAACACTTTTTAAAAAACTAATGGCACGATAATTTCGATGTACAGTGGGACGTAAAACACAATAGTAATAATACATTCTTTTATACCCCTATGAGATGGAAAAATAAATAAAACTATCCAATGTAAATAAACATAAAAATTAAAAAAAAAAACATGGTAATCACAAATGGTTTTGCTTCACTCCCATGACGCGACCCACCCGAGCGACCCACCCGAACATCCAACTCGTTATATATAAATCGCAACTGTATGGACAAATCAATATAACTAAAAAACATAACTAAATTAATGTGACAGCGATAACATGTAAGGATTTGTAAAGAGTAAACTAAATTGATACAATATTACAGTTATAAAATAACATGTAACGATCTTTACACCGTAGAAAGATATAAAAAATGGTTTCATGGGTCAGGAAATTAGTAGCGCAATCACGGAGTGGATCGCTCGGTGCTTTAAATACCAAAAGAAATATAAAACACTGCCCATACATTAATAACCATTGACTTTTGTAAAAACTGTACAAAAGGTTCCATATTTCTAATCATGCATGCTCATTTCCATATTTGACCTTTGTAAAGGTTATATTGTTGTAATAATGGTTTCTGAAACCGTGTGAAGTGACGACTTTCACCGATCAAAAGGGTTGATTTATTTTATCAAAAAGTTAAACCGATTAAAACTTTACTAAACAGAGGTGGAAACATATATACAGAGATGGTATATTTTATAAACTAAGGAACAACTAACCCGATGAAATAAAGGACAAATATAAAAGCAAGCCCAAACTAACAAAAACAACTAATACAAGTAAAAGCCTATAATCACAATCAATATTTCTAACCTCACGAATGCCCAAATCAACCAAATCATTTCCTATAGTTTTAATAATATCATTGGAACCAACCCTTGATTCATACCATCGTTATCTTTTACAGTATCTTCTTTTGAACAACATCTGTATTTTCTTTTACCACGACGATGCAATATTATTAACATCTTCGATCAAAATTTAACCGTCATCAATTGGTCCAACAGTCCAACATTTTTTTTGAGCATTCAAAATTTTCTTAAGAAAAATACACCCACACTTAATTACAAACTTGCACCCTATAAGATTAAAACCCTAACTTTTTTAGCTGTGGGACATACCACTTAACCATCATGACGTCTCTTCAGGACATGGTTAAGATGTCTCTCTGGTATAATTGGTCCAACTATATTTTTAAACTGTTTTTTGCTCCACAACGATATATCAACTTGAAGTTCTAGCTGAACAATAAGAGCAAAGTCATATCATTAACAAAAATAATCATGCTACGTGTTTATGAAACATCATAGATGTTTATCAGAGTAGTTACACTTCTTTACACCCTTTAGTCGGTAAATATAAGACCTTTCAACTTTTTGTGAAAAAGAAAGCATAAGTGCCATGATCGTCATATGAACACCGGTTGAAGAACCTTTTTATTAAAATTTCATTTACAAACTTTTGATTATCATGTCTTAGATGGGATTGAGATTTTTTTAAGCAGACAATTTTTATAAAAGCAATGATTTCTAGAAGAAAAGTAAAAGTTTTTTGGTTTTTGGATGTTCAGCTAGTCCAACTAATGGATGTTCAGCTAGTCCAACTAATGGATGTTCAGCTAGTCCAACTAATGGATGTTCAGCTAGTCCAACTAATGGATTAGTCCAACTAATGGATGTTGCCTACGTGACATGGGTGGTGGTAGAAGTCTATGATAATGTGCCATGGGGTGAGAAAAGTCAAGATCCGCTAGTCTGACTAGCGGAAAATGCCACGACGACAATATCCGCTAGTTTGACTAATTGAACACCTAGAAACTAAAATGATTTCTAGAAACCATCCGTCATACAAAAATTGCCAAATTATAAAATAAAAAAAAAACATCTTAGATGATTATCATGCATATAGCCAACTTGAATATGAGTCTCCTATAGAACCTAGAGGTTATAAATTCTAGTTGTGAAAACAATCTTTTATAAAAATAGGATACGGATGTGTATGCCAGACCTAAACTAGTCCTACACCCCCAGACCCATGCATACGGGAGCCTCGTAACTCAAGTTGCCTTTCCAGGAGTTCAAATTTCTAAATTTTAAGGGACCATCTCCCTTGAATCGTCTAAGCTGGAGAGCATACCACCCAGATTGCATACTCAGCTTCATTAGACAATTTTCTGCTACTGAACACACATAATCAAACTGCATAAAGAAAACATAAAGATAAGTGTTGGTTACTTCTACTCATAATAAACCATTTCTTTAGTTTATTTATACTTAGAAAACAAATTAATCTCACATCTTAGTTATCCCAAATGGTGCTTTGGTGATTATCTACATTATCAAAATTTCATCTCCTTCAATTGGAGGTTAGGCAAAACAGTCAGGTCAACAGTCGTATTCCATAAGCCACTTCTTAGATCAAGCTCCACAGAAATGAATACAAACCCACAGACCAGATCCAGCCCTCATCAAGCTAAGGTAAAAATAGTTGGTTCTTGCCAATTTAGACAAGAACTTGAAAAAGGCACATCATAGTACTACCAAATATCGTCTTCTTTGGACCCTTTTTATTTTATCTATGTGGATGTAATCACTTCTAAACCACCATGTGCTTTGGTACACATAACTCAATCTCAAAACCAAAAGTTTCATCAAATTAAGATTCAAGCAGAGTAGCTGCAGATTGATTGGCCAAGTGTTGGTGTAGTGGTATAGAGTTGGGTAAGCACTTACCACTTATGACTCATCAACACCAACTATGGAGGTGTGGCAGGGGGCCTTATGAGCAAGGGTGCATGTATTCAAGATAAGCCACCTGAAAAGTTGACAAGACAGTTGTTTGTTGTATTACAACATTTAAGACCCAAAACCCTACATAATTTAGTAAAACAAGTGCAGGGCTTTCCATATGCAAACTTTGGTATGCAACTAGGTCCAAGAGTTAAAAGTTTTCTATTAATGGTATCGTTTTATATGTAGTTTTATTAATATTCAAATGATTTGAATCGATACTAAGGGCCAACAAGCCATGTGATAGTCTGTATCGATCCTAACGTTTGACGATACAATCAATGTTGAAAAGAGGCCATCAAAGCAATCT
Organism: Flaveria brownii; assembly: GCA_018326445.1. Classification (NCBI taxonomy): domain Eukaryota; kingdom Viridiplantae; phylum Streptophyta; class Magnoliopsida; order Asterales; family Asteraceae; genus Flaveria; species Flaveria brownii. The sequence goes on from BJCN01320395.1 coordinate 17,180, forward strand.
TGAAAGCACGACCCTTGTTTAAATAGGAAACAAGTTGGTTTGTGTGAACTAAGATAGATACTACTGCTATAATGATATAGAATTGATCCAAGAGTCAGCCTACTCTTCCATAAACCAATTGGAAAAGGGTTAAAGAGCTAGAAAGAAGCTCAACTTGATACGAGGCCCATAAGATATGGTTAGAAAGGTCCTTAATGGTCCCAAAGGTGGTTTGCCCAACTCTCGTAAGTCATACCCAAATTTTCTTATCTAGAGATCCAATTTAGACTTCAAAGAATTTCCTTAATTTTCTTGTTCTATGTTTAATTTGCTGTTTTATTGTAAAATTGTGTAATTGGTGGATGTCATCATTCATGTGTTTCATTAACTGTCTAATTTATTACCCAATCTGTCAATGTTTTAACTTTAAGACTTGGCTTTACCGCCAAGTTTAGAATCACCCTAGATTAACAGTATGATGTAGGGCTTATGCATTCAGCAAATATACTACTTTCTCTCAAAGTGTGTTTTTCCATTTTGTGTATGTGCTTCCCTTTTGCTGCTTATAAGTAGGAACCATTTGTTTGTGCAAGAATAATGTTGTACTACTAGCATGTGCATGTTTACAGAGTAACTTTGTACCATATGTAATCATATATAATCTACCTGTTAGTTGTACTGCAAGCATGTGAATGTTTGCAGATAACATGGAATGCTTCATTACATACACACATTCACCATTATCTTGAGAAAAAATCAGTAGAAATATAAAAAAGAAACTCACAATAAAAGTAATACAATAAATCAGTGCTACTGCCAATAAAAAGGCAATAACTTTGTGAAACATAAGGTTTCAATCTACTTGGTGGTATAAAACAATCTACATACTGTGTGAGTAAATCTACTTGAGTGTTGATATGTAGCTCTCTTTATGAATGGACTAATTCAGGTTGAGAGTTTGGAGTTGATGCAGAATTTCGCTGAAACTTCGGTTATAAACAATGTAACTGGAGTTCAGTAAACAATCAAACAAACAAAATTGAGTTTCCAAGTGTGTGACATTGAGAAACGGGCTTAGGGGTTTTAATCAGAGGCCGTGAAGCAACCGAATCTCACACTATCTCTGGCTTTCTGTTTCTTCCTAGCAGTCTTATTCAAAGGAAACGATGATCCAAACCCTAATCGCGGTGAAATGGGGAAGAAGGTGTCATAGTTTATATTGCCTTTAAAATGTTACTTGCGTAATCATGAATCCTTTAATGCTCGTTATAAAGGTCATTTCAGTTGAAATTTACTAAAAGTGATAAAAAATAAATTCACATATTCCTTTAATGCTCCTTAAGAGTTTGAGAAACAAAGGTTGAAAACCCTTTTAACTAGGATACAGTGGTTTTAACATTTATTTGTAACCAAAATCAGCAACTTTGGCGCCTCCACTACGTCTGGTGTAATGTCTTCACGACCGCGCCAGACCGTTCCAGCAGGGTCGGACCGGGAATTGTACCGCTTGCGGTCCGATTAGGCCTATCTGACTTGTTTCTAAAAGAACTGGCTAACTTCGACTGTTTAGAGGTTGGACCAATTTGCCAATAACTTCGGTTGGATCAGATTACAGGATTTAATGATGATGTTTGTTCATACATGACCTTTTGTGATTGTGGCCACATCGTTTTCTTTTCAAATAAGCAACTAGTTTTTCCCGTGCGTTACACGACAGAAGCTTGATCGTTTGTCCCACGCTTTACGCATCATGAGTTTGCTCATTATCGGTTTGGCTTATCAATTCGTAACACTACTAGTCCTTGTAGTGGGGGCCATCAACTTTTAGTGTAACTTTTGTTAATATCATTACTATACCCATGCATGTATTATTATTATTGTTGTTGATATTATTATTATAATTAAAAAAATGTATTTAACAAATCTTGGTTGATCCGAACAAACAAAATTTTAGAAAGCACTAATAAAGGATACAAATATAAAACACACAAATAAATAATACACGGTTACACACTCACACAAAACATATAAGAAAGAAATGGGCTTATCAGGATAGGGAAAGTGGGTCCGAAAACTTACGAACCTTGTTCAGAGAGTCAGAGCATCATGTGGTTCGAGCAAAAATTACAGGACTTACAAACCAATTATGCCATTTCTACGTTAAAAGATTGTACTTTCTACATCTCAAGATATTGTTCATAAATAAATAAATATATAGGAAATTTAAACTCATATGACGAACCTTGGACGATCTAATACCGTTTATAAAAAAATAAATACGAAGAACGATTATAAAACGTAGTAAATGAATTTTTATAAGAGAAAAAGGGCTTATCATGATAAGAAATATTATGAACCTTGTTCGAGAGCATCATGTGGTTCAAGCAGAGGTGCGGTGGTGGTCCGAGCGGAGAATGCAGCTTCCTCCTCTTTGGCTTTTCCCCAAACCACCCCATAAAATCCTATTGTTATTATGCTGCCCCCCAAAACGCTGCACCAAACAAATACAACACAACAATTTCAATTTCCACACATTACATAAACTTTACTCTAATTGGACCTTTATGTAAATTCACTTGTTACGCGCTGAAATTATTATAACGTATCGGACTTATTTGGGCTCATTAGCCTTTTGAAATGAGTTATTCAATTTTATTCATAACAATGGTATAAAGATAAACTTAGAATGATAACCCACGAAATAATGACTTGGAGGGACCAGCCCTGACCCATGAGGACATTGGCCCTTAAGGCCAAGGGTTGATTGTTACAAATTGAAATCATTGCAAAATATAAGATTTATTTTATGATCAACAAATATAATCTTTATAGACAATATGGTCTTTTAGGATGACTTCTTATGTTTAATCCATAACAACGCCATAGTTTTTTCAATATTTTATGGTGGTACTAGAGAGAATATAATAAGATTATTTATTTAGTAAACAAATATTTGTAGTTAATAATTCATGCATGGGTCGAATTTCCTACCTAGATTTGTCTATATTATCTATATGATATGATTTGAATTATAAATTAATTAAGTTTTGAAATGGATGACCATTTAAAAATGCATTATTATATAAAACAAATATTTAATTATGTTCAGAAAAGATGCTACCTATCTCACACCACACCTATTACTGCCACTAACATCACCACGATAGCGCCATCCCCACCAACAATACCATCACCATCGCTATCTATGATAGTGTGAAAAAAACTCACGACTCGTAACTCTCGTTTAAGGGTTTCTTCATTGGTTTTCTTGTAGACTCATTTAAATTAAATCTAAATAATATTTTATATAAATTGTAAACCAAAACTAAAACATATCGCTTAAATAGAATTGGTTATTTTAATATTTCCGCATATTAAAATAAAAAATATGATTATGTTTTTGTAAATATCCATCTTGTATAATTGTATAAACAAGTTAAAATAAATAAATATAAAAAATATAATTTTTATATATCTTAATATCTTTGAAAAGTAACAAAACTAATATATTAAAAAATAAACATATTGGCTCACGAACCCCTCGGGTCTACTCATTTATAAACGAGTCAGGCCCGAGCACAAAATTTGAGCTCGACAACATAAATGAACTGACTAGGCTGGCTTGATTTTTATACAAGCCGAGCACGAGCCCACCCTAACTCGGCTCAGCACAGCTCGTCTACATTCCTAACCACCACCATTAGTAATAATCAACTCCAGATAGCATAAACACATGAGGTTTGGCTATAGGTGAGAATGAAAGTGAATAACCTTCCAAGATGTAGTGAATATTCACCAAGAATCAAGACACCCATAGCGACCGCAATAACGATTGTTAAGGGCTTGAACATGGAGACATATACAGGGCCTTTCAACCGCAACACCCAAATTTGTACGACAACATTAAAGAATCCAGAAAAAAAACCCTGCACACAACAAGTACAACAATAATTGTTAGAATCTAAGACATCATTTAGCGTGTGGTCATGTTTTAACGATTTATGAACACCCCAAACATATACGTGTAGTCTTACCATGTATAGAATAGTGACCAAAACAACGTTAGGCTTTAGTTTCCAAACTTCGAAATCTCTTGCCATGATTAACGCCGCTACTCCAGCTACAAACACACCACTTATCCCAAAAACAAACACGACGATGAGGTCCACTGAATACTCTACCAATATCTTTGCCTGTATGGTCATGTTTTAATAGTTTATGAACACCCTACATATATGTAATCTTTTTGAACCGTTGATAATGAAATTACAAAGAGTACCTGCGCAACTAGAGCGAATGAAAGTAGAAAATATTGACCCGCAAGTAGAATGCCTCCAATAATCCAGTCTATGCTCATTGAGGTTGATAAAAGTGAAGGTCCGCTATAAAGTGTTGCGATAGTCGCTCCCAATATCGACACTAACGTTCCTATAATTTTCGCCAGACTCGTATAGCTTAGCAAATGTACCTTTTCCATCCTAACATAATAAATAATCGGATTAGCGCATATTTTCAAAGAGTTACCGTGGTTCCACCAAGGGGATATATCATGTTTTTGCTTAAAAAATCAACGGTTAACCTTAAAGAATGATGATGGAGAAGATAACCTGAAGAAGAATGCAAGCACGAATGTAAAAGCAGGTGAAAGGTTGCTCATGATCGATGATAGAGTTGGAGAACCATATTTGAGACCAATATAGCCAAATATTTGTGACAAGTACCTGTTATAGACATTGTAGTCATGTTATAATATTGTTGACCATGGAATAATGTGTTTATGCAAATTGTAATTTATTTAAATTTGTATTTAGGGTAGTTTTACTGTACCTCAATGTATCAAAACTTGACACAACTTGTTAGGCACTCACAATGGATTCATCAACACTTTTGTTATCATCAAAATTTAAAGAAATAGTTATAAGTACATTTACATTGGATTCACTATCCTTAAACCCTATCATCAAATTATACGTGATTGCAATAGCTTTAAAAATTTAGTTTTCATTTTCCGCCAAATTTAAGTAAATGTATAAAAAAGAAAAAAAGTAATTATATAATTGTTTGTGAGTAAGATGCAGACAGACAGAGATAGAGAATGAGATCTGTAAAATTTTTGAAATATGATTTACAAATGTAATTCATTTTTAGACGTTAAGTTATATGAATAAAAAAAAATCTATGAATGTTCTTAATACATATAATTGACTTTTTTTTTCTTAATGTGAAACGTAATCTGTGTAAACGATATTCAGGTATTGAAAATTTCGGTAAAAGACCAAATGGTGATACGTTCAATACAACTTTTTTGGGTTTCACTAGTCTCATAAATAGTTAATAACAAAATGCCAAAATCAAAAGAAATATTTTAAGCACGAAACAAAAATCAGAAAATGTAAAATAAGATTATCGAAAATTAAATGTGCGAGATATCCAATACGTCTTGATCACAACACCAACCCCATACCTAATCTATAAAGGATTATAAAAATAAAAAATCTCTTACTAGTAAATAAAAATAATTCCGGACACTTGTCACCGTTATAGGTCATCAAATAATTGGTTTTCACGCTTCTCTCTCCTATTAATTATTAATGCTATAATAGTTATTTATTAATTAATAACTATCCATAATTAAAATTTCAAATATGTTAACTTCAAATTTTTTAATATCAAATACATGGGTTTATTTAATCTGTATAATACATAATATTTAAGACATAATTTTTTATATTATAAATCATGTAACAGTAAATTTATTTGGCCCGTGTATCACTGTAACCTAATATATAATATAACTGAAAGTAGAAGCACCTACATGATCCCACTAAGGATAAATACTTTCGCAGCGAAGGAAATTTTGACGGGTGGGATGCTTGTTCCTCTGCAATCAAACACTCCAAAAACAATCTTTAATCAAAAAGACCCAAAATATATATAAATAAGTAAGAAAAAATAAACAATCACAATCAAAAGTTGGTATTCACGACATGTTTGAGATTACTTATTTTGAATCAAAATAATTTTTGACAGAATTTACTTACTAAATAAAAACTTTTAAAAAATAGTTTTTTAAAATCTATTTAAATTAACTTATAAACTAGAAGGTTGAAAAATGAACAAAATAACGTATTTTAAAAAAATAAGATAATTTAATAGGAGGTAGCAGAGAGTATAATAAAAGATTATACTAAAAGAAGTTTTTTAAAATTAATACCATCTCATTACTTTTCAAAATCTCATGTCTGAAAAGTGGTTTTGGGTTTGCAAACATTTTTTTGTAACTTATTAATTTTTTAAAAATTAATAAGTTAAAAGTTGATGAAAAATAAAGAATCCTAAACAAAACAAGTAGTTATAAGAAGTGAATCTGGAATAAGGTACCTGTGGAGGAGAAAGAGGCATGGCAAGAGGAAGAGGAAACCAATGAGGAAGACATAGAAGGTGAAAACATAAGAGTTGATATCTTCAAGACTTGCTGATTTGTAGAGTGTGTTACCACCAACAAGGGTGCACTCAATCATCACCATCCCTGCAAATGGCATCACATCTTTATACATCAACCTTAACCTACCTCTCTCTTCAACACCCATATTCTCTCTCTCTCTCTCTCTCTCTTGAAATAGTCAAATTGTTATTGCTAATTTGCTAATAAATGATAAAATAGATGCTCACCAAGACACCAACTCTATGTTTGTGATTTTACATAATTGCCCTTCTTTTGGTGATTGAAACCAATGTTTTGAAAACCGGACCGGACCGGCCGGTCCGACCGGTTCGACCGGGAACCGGACTCCAATCCGGTCCGGTTCGGTGCTTAAAACCGGTTTAACAGT
>BJCN01320405.1:2517-13608 GCA_018326445.1 Flaveria brownii
TAGGCGCATGGGGTCATTGGGCGCATGGGCAAATACTTTGGCACAAGAACAACTTTATGGGTGCATGAGCACTATATGGGTGCATGGGCAAGCACTTATGCGTTCGGGCAAAATTTTAAGGTGCATGAGCCAAAAACATAGGCGCATGAGAAAAAATCAGGCACATGGAAACTAGGTTAGGCGCATGAGCAGTTACTATAGGAGAAATCTGAAGATTATGAGGCTGATGCAACCAAGGTCTTCAAACATGCACACAAGGAACAAAGATGAACTAGCTTCAGAAGTTTTACACTCTCATGAATACTCTAAATGTAAAATCTTTTGAAGCCAATTGTTCAGAATAAATTACTTCGGAAGTTTTACACTTAACAAAGAAAAATATTACATGTGTAAAATCTTCCAAAGCCAAAGATTTAAATCTTCTGAAGCCAAAAATGAAGTCTTCTCAGCTTCAAAGACAAAGTCTTCCGAAGCTGTTTTGCTGTGAAGACTGATTTCTTCTGAAGACAGAGAAAAGATGCTTTCTCTGAATTAACTTTTGATAAAGCTGACTTGCTTTCCGCTGCCTGCTCTGGTGGTTCACCTGCTTACATTAGTTGGGGAAACTTTCATGCTTTAATAAATAGTAGATAAAGTCTTTGTCTGTAGTTTTCTTCTTTTGTTTCTATACACTTTTTGTAATAGGAAAAGTCAGTGAGCTTTGGCAGGTTATAGTCACTAGTCAAAAGGCAATCTGCCTTTTGACTTTATATTGATCTTGTTGTCTAGATTAGTCAATTCCATCTATCTTTACATGTATTGACGTTTACAAGTTGTAGTATAAAGAGTCTCAGGTCCTTGTAATTTAGGATATGCTTTGTAACACTTGTAATAGAACTTGAGATCAATATACAACATCCCGTAAAACAATATTTATATTCTTGTGTTCTTGTTCTTGTTCTTAATTCTGTCTCACTATATTAATTGTGTTCTTTGTATCTTCAGTTTAAGTTACCAGTTCCCTATTTGAATTGTTAGGTGATAAAAGATCACTCCTCAGTGTGAAACTAATTGTATCTAAGTACCCTCACCAGTCCTGCAATTGGTATCAGAGCTTTCCAGGCTCTGGATTGTAAGATCTCACCATCTTTAATCATCTTAGTTTCACACATCACTTAACTCTTTAAATGGCAACTATCTCTAAGGCTAATATGGAAACTGGAACTATGACAAAGTCCCCACTGATGTGAAACTAATTTTGAATTGTTAGGTGATAAAAGATCACTCCTCAATGTGAAACTAATTTTGACACTTAGTGCCAAAGAATGGAAGGCTTCATCAAGTCTTAAGATTCCAGGATGTGGGAGTATGTTGTCAATGGACCTCATGTACCATGCACCACTTTAGCTGTTGGTGGTGGTGGTATGATACAAAAAGAGAGGGCTGACTTTCTGATGAAGACTGGACGAAGATTGATATTGATCAGAATGCCATGATAGCCCTCAAAACTGCTTTTCCAAATTCTATCTATAGAGGTTGTAAGAAGTGCAAGACCGCTAAACAGCTATGAGATGGACAGAAACTGATGTATGAGGGATCTAATGAATCCATGGAGAACAAGAAGGACCTTTTGAAGTAGAAGTTTGAAAATTTCACCTTCCAGACTGGTGAAACCATGACTCAACAATACTTGAGGTATGTTGAGATTCTGGATACTCTTGCTGATGTTGGGGTAACCATTAAGAATAGGGATATTGTAAGGAAGTTCTTGTCCTCTCTTCCCAAACAATGGACACACTACTGTGTGGTCATTAAAAGGACTGAAAACCTCAAGACCCTCACTCTCACTGAGTTATATGGGATACTCAGTGGATACCAGATGGAGATGAACATGCAAAACTCATCTTGTAACTCCAACACTCACCAGAGTTCAGCCCTTCATGTGGTTGAAAGGGATAGTAGAAAACTACAGCGCCATCTTATCTACTACCCTGAAAACTCACAAAAGGGTCCTTTCATCACCTTCCCACAGACACCCAGAGAAAGCTACATCCAAGGAAGCCCCTTGAAGAGACAAGTTCCTCTTAAGCCTTTTTCTTTACTGATGAAAGTTTAGGCAACTTTCTCTTCAATCTTGAAGACCTGGACTGTATCCATCCAGATGATCTGGAATATATGGAAATAGTCCAGCAGATGGCTCTTCTCACTCATAGAGCCCAAAAGTTCTACAAGAGGATTGGGAAAAGGTTTCCCAGTAATGCAGCCAGTGGAAAGTTTGGGCTGGATAAGAGCAAAGTAAGGTGATACAACTATAACCAGATGGGACACTTTGCTAGAGAGTGCCAGGCACCAAAGTCAAGTGGTGGCCAAGCACAATCCAGGCCAAACTACACTAAAGGAGACCACCAAAATGAGAAGCCAAGACAACAAGCTGCGGTTGCTGTTAAAGAAGGAGGCTTTGAGTGGAGCTTTCTGGTTGAAGATGCTTCTGCAAACCAAGCACTTATGGAAGATGATGATGAAGCTAAGGTATTGGACCATCTCCGCTCTCCTGAATGCATTGCTAAAGTCAATAGATACAGGTCCTACAACTTAGAGATGAGATCTGATATTGAGAACTTGAACATATTAAAAGCTTATTTTAAAAGAGCTGAACATGATTATAAACTTAAAATAAAAGATTTAGAGATCATTTCAACTCTTAAACATGGGCAAACAAACTATAGGACTCAAATCAAAGATCTCATCACTAAGTTGACTGAATGCCAGGTTGAGCTTGTGATCAGTTGAAGACAAACAATGGATCATTGATAGTGGCTGCTCTAGGCACATTGTAGGCAATGGCTCTTTACTTCATAACTTTGAAAAGTTTGATGGATAGCCAAGTGCTTTTTGAGGAGATTTAGGAGGATACATTACTGGAAGGGGCATGTTCATAAATGGTAAGCTCAATATTGAGAAGGTAAACTTTGTCAAGGAGCTTGGATACAATTTACTGAGTGTATCCTAATTTTGTGATAAGTAACACAACATGCTCTTCACTGAGCATGAGTGAATTGTTCTCAGGCCCGGGACGGTTATTCCTCAAGAGCATATCTTACTCAGAGCCCCCAGGAAAGGGAACATGAAAAAGATGGATCTCCAAGAGACATCTCCCTTAGGAGAAGTTTCTTGTTTTCTGTCTAAAGCAAATAATGATGAGTCTTTCCTTTGGCGTAAAACAATGTGCCATGTAAACTTTAAGAACATGAATAAATTAATTAAGAATGATTTGGTAACTTAAAAGCCAAAGAAAGAGTTTACAAGTGATGAACACTATGTTGCATGCCTGAAAGGGAAGCAAGACCAAGTGTCTTACAAGCCAATGGAAATGAACACCATCACTACCCCCTACACTTATTACATTTTGATTAGTTTGGCCCCACCAGTGAAATGAGTTTAGGAAGGACCTCATATTGGTTAGTGATCACAGATGACTTCATAACATTCACTTGGGTATTTTTCCTTTGAAATAAGGATGAGACACCTGAGATCTTGAAGAACTTCATTTTGAAAATTAAGAATCAATGTGATGACAAGGTTAAGACCATAAGATGTGATCAGGGAACATAATGTAAAAACCAAATCCTTTATACATTTTGTGATGAAAAGGGTATTTCAAGACAATATAGTGCTCCCAGGACTCCTCAGCAAAATGGTGTTGCTGAGGGAGAAACATGACACTTATTGAGGATGCAAGAACCATGTTTTCAGACTCTAAACTATCTATCAACTTCTTGGAAGAGGCTGTTAACATAGCCTGCTATATGCAGAATTGAGTTTTAGTTTTTAAGATACATGATAAGACTCCTTATGAACTATGGCATAAAAGGAGACCATTCATTGGTTCCTTCAGGTCATTTGGATGTCCATGCACCATCTTGAATACCAAAGATCAAATTGCTAAGTTTGCTGAGAAATCAGATGATGGATATTTTATTGGATACTCTTCCCAAGCCAAGGCTTATAGAGTATACAATCTCAGAACTAGATTAGTTGAGGAGTCAGCCAATGTGACCTTCAATGAACACACTCACAGTGTGAAAGGTTCTGGTCCAGATAGGCTATTTGATCTTGATATGGTTACCAACTATTTCAACAAATCTTGTGAAGATGTTTTAGGATCCATAAGTAATATATCAACAGGATATCCTGACCCAAAATTTGAGCTGAGAAGAGCAAACAAGAATACTACTTCAGTTCCAATAGTGACTAACCCTAAAATTAAAGTTCCTATCAGCACAAGCATGACAAATACTTCCGATACATCCGAAATGCCTTCAAATTCTAGATCAGAGACTCAGAATTTAGGTAATGGAACTTCTAATGCAGGAGGAAATGGAGGTGGTGACAGTGATCATGAGTTTCTTGATACTGATAACCACTCCATAGAAGACAACATAAATGATGTCACACACTTATTGGATCAAGTTTCACTTGATAAGTGTGTTGATGTGGTGGGTGGGTGATACCATAGTACCAGATCTAAATTTCTCTAACTTAGATCTGTCCAATCAACTTACTATGATCCCTTAACTTAGGATCTAGAAGTCACACCCCACTACAAACATCATTGGGAGTGTTGTCTACATTCTTGTTTCCTATCCTAGATAGAGCCAAAGAAAGTTGATAAGGCTATAAAGGATGGTAGTTGGATTAAAGCAATGCAAAAAGAATTGCGTTAAATCAGAAGATAGAAGGTTTGGAACCTATGTCCTCTTCCTCAAGGAAAGTCAGTCATAGGGACCAAATGGGTTTTTAGGAATAAGAAAGATGATAGAGGGCTTGTCCTCAAGAACAAGGAAAGACTAGTTATTCAAGGGTACACACAAGAAGACGGAATTGATTACACGGATGTTTTTGCTCTTGCGGCAAGACTTGAAGCTGTAAGAATATTCCTGGCATTTGGTGCATCCAAGGACTTCAAGGTCTATCAAATTGATGTCAAGTTTGTTTTTCTTTATGGGGTGATAAGTGGAGACGTTTATGTCAAACAACCACCTTGCTTTGTAGACCCAGAACATCCTGATTATGTCTGCAAGCTTGATATAGCCCTATATGGGCTGTATCAAGCTCCAAGGAAGTGGTATGAGACACGTCTCAGTATCTCTGTCAACAAAAGAGGTACTATTGACCGGACTCTCTTCATAAAAGGAATAGGAAAAGACTTAATACTGGTTCAGATATATGTAGATGACATTATTTTTGGGTCAACTAATCCGACGCTTTGCAAAGACTTTGAGATGCTGATGAAGAATAGATTTGAAATGAGTGCTATGGGGGAACTCATTTTCTTTCTAGGAATTTAGGTGAAGCAGGTTGACAATTGAATCTACATTAATATGTCTAAGACATTCTCACAAGATTCAACATGACTGGTTACAAAGTTGCAAAAAAACCCATAGCAAGAAATCACTCCCTTGGTTCTGATATTAAGGGGGAGTGTGTAGATGAACATCTCTACAATGCTATGATTGAGTCTCTTATGTACCTTACTGCCAACAGGCCTGATATTATGTTTTTGACATGCATATGTTCAAGATATCAATCCAACCCTAAGATGTCACACCTGGTCACACTCAAGAGAAATCTTAGATATCTCAAAGGTGCCCCAAATCTAGGCCTTTGGTTTCCAAAGAATTATAACTTCAATCTTTATGTTTATACACATAGTGACTATGGTTGCTACAACATGCCTGTATAGTCTACATTAGGGGGATATCAATTCCTAGGTTGAAGGATAGTCTCTTGGCAATGCAAGAAACAATCTTGTGCGTCTGCATCAACTGTGTAGATGAACATATCTACAGATAGTGACTATGCTGGTTCAAATATATGTAGATGACATTATTTTGGGTCGACTAATCCGAAGCTCTGCAAAGACTTTGAGATGCTGATGAAGAATAGATTTGAAATGAGTGCCATTGGGGAATTCGTTTTCTTTCTAGGAATTCAGGCGAAGCAGGTTGACAATAGGATCTTTATTAATCAGTCAAAGTATGTACAAGACATTCTCAAAAGATTCAACATGAATGATTGCAAAGTTGCAAAGACACCCATGGCAAGAAATCACTCCCTTGTTCCTGATATTAAGGGGGAGTGTATAGATGAACATCTCTATAGCGCTATGATTGAGTCTCTTATGTACCTTACTGCCAACAGGCCTGATATTATGTTTTTGACATGCATATGTTCAAGATATCAATCAAACCCTAAGATGTCACACCTGGTCACAATCAAGAGAATTCTTAGATATCGTAAAGGTGCCGTAAATCTAGGCCTTTGGTTTCCAAAGAATTCTGACTTCAATCTGTATGTCTATATAGATAGTGACTATGGTGACTACAACATGACTGCAATGTCTACATTAGGGGGATGTCAATTCCTAGGTGGAAGGATAGTCTCTTGGCAATGCAAGAAACAATCCTATGCGTCTGCATCAACTGTTAAGGCTGAATACATTGCTGATGCAAGCTGCTGTGCTCAAGTGCTTTAGATTCAAAAGCAGATGCTAGACTATGGATTCAACATCAAAGAGACTCCCATCCACATAGACAACAACAGTGTTATCTCTATTACAAAGAATCCTATGCAACACTCAAGGACCAAACGCATCAACATCAGGTATCATTTAATTAGAGATAATTTTGAGAAAGGATTAATCAAAGTAGTCAAAGTTAACACAAATGAACAATATGCTGATCTATTCACCATATCCTTTGATAAATAGAGATTTAGATATCTTATATCAGCAATTAGAATTATTAACTTTGAGTAGATTTTCTTAAACACTTAAATCAACTTTATTTCTAAAATTTGTATGTCCTAAGTTGTCTATTAGATTACCTCCATATGCTCGGTTGTCTTTGGAAGAAAAATATAAATTTTAAATGATATTTCTTAGATTGTGAAAATTTGTTATTTTGTTTCAGAGGATTTTTATTTGCCTTGCGAAGAAAGTTGTGTCTTCAAATCAAAAACAACTTATAAGAAATTTACCTTTAGAAGAAATTCTAAGCGCATCCTCCGAAGCTTAAATATGCTTCTAAGTACTTAAGTTTATTTAAAGAACAAATATCTTTCGAAAGCAATTAAGTCTCGGAAGATTTATTATCTAAGGATAATAAGTCTCTGAGCCTTAGATCTTTCAAAACAAAATATATGTCGGAAAAAAACTCGTTAAGTATATTTTTTCCGAAGACAAATTTTCACAACTCTTTGAAATATCTTCCAAAGCAAAATTGTCTTTGGAGGCTTTGCTTAAAAGTTCCGAAGCAAAAATACCTTCGGAAAATTTTCAACCTCCAAGTAAACTAACTTTTTGGGCGCTTTTTCAGAAGTGGGACCTACTTAGGGATTTCAAAGTTTATCCTTTTGTATAAACTTTGTCTGTAATCCATTTCATATATTCACAAATGGTTCACATTCTTCTCACTTTCCTCTTCATCTGACTTTCTTTCACCTAAATTTAACTCCAAATCAACCTTCTTCTTACCTTCCTTCACTTTCAAGCTTCATAAAATGGCCAACCTTGATCGTAGAAACCGACCTGACTTCTCCATGCAACTTCATAGGAAACACAATCCAGTTGCTCTGTTGCAATCTGACAAAGATCCTAGTTTTTCAGAGGTCTGTCGTTATCTTTCTTCGTCGCACTATCTCACCTCCCTTACCATTGATCCTCCTCTCTATGAGGATAAGTTGTTAGCATTCTGGCAGACCTACCAAGAGGTTGCCATGGCTGGGGAGATGGCACTTTCTTCTAAAGTGCAGGGGATGACTATCTTCATCACTTCGCCCATGATCAACACCCACTTACAGCTGGATGATGCAGAAGGTGAATGGTCCTTCCTAAAATCTGTTGCTAACCATTCCTTCTAGCGGATGGGCTATGAAGGTGACACCTCAGTCAAAACCTTCAGGAAGGGGAGGGTCTGATCATAATGGAAATACCTCCTCCATGTCATCATACACAGTCTCTCTAGCAAGCATATAGGATGGGATCAAGTTCCAGAGGACCTCTCCTTCATTGTCCATAGAATGGTTCAAGGGGTCAAATTCAGGTACTTTCAGTTTTTTTATACAAATTTACTTGCAAATTTGGACTCCCTATAATATTACATGTTCCCCCGCTATGTTTAGCATATTCTCAACTATGAAGTAGGTTCACGGTTGAGGGGAACAGGTAATGTTCTTAAACTGGGACAAATGAGGCCTGATATCTTCAAAATCTTGAGGAAGCCAACTGTCAGCTTCTCTGGGGTAGAAACAACCCTAGTCCGAGAAATGTTTGAGCTCATTACTCAAGGTGACAACCTAGCTGCCCCACCTAGTGTTGAACCCACACCTTCCACCTCTCAACCACCTCAAACACAACCTACCATCACCATCACCTACAAAAGAAAAACCAAACGAACCCCTTCACTTGCTACTGAGCATGTGCAGGTCCCATATCACAACCCACATAGGAGGAAGTGGAATCTTGAGCTCCCACTTCCCCTGAGGAGCAAACCACTCTTATTCTTGAAATGATTAGTGTTGAGGTTCCTCAAGTTTAGCCTGATGAGCTCATTACCCAAACAGCCTTAAGTCATCACTCTAAGTCTCAAAACTCAAGTGATCAACCTTCTCGGGAAAGTTACCATCCCCAACCTCTAGACATAAACCAACTAATACCTAGTCTAGACTTTTATGATGGTGAAGACTTGGCTTTCAATGAGTACCATGAGTCTCTCTTCTACACCCCTACTCAAAGAAAGATGAGTACTACCGATTGAAACAGGTCTAGCCCACATCATCTACACCCTACTGAGGTGGATCTTCCTGAACATGTTAAGGAGATCCATATGAGTACTACTGATTTACCCAGGTCTGTAAGGATTCTTTGGAAGGAGGCTTGGTCCTATGTATCTATCCATAATTGATGAGCTTATAAGGGTGACCAAGCAGAAGATCAAAAGGGGAGAGCTTGTGGACTTGCATTATCCATAAAGACCAGCTTAAACTAAAGTTGAGGTGAAGGTTGAACCCACTAATACAACACAACCTGATCCTGGAGCTACATCTCAGCCAACTTCAGCTTCTGATCCATAGCAGGGTCCTCTGCTCTCTCATTCTGAACCTATAAGAGAAGAGAACACAACTGAAAGGGACTCAATTAAACTATCTGGTACTCAAGACCAGCCCTCTCAGTTGAAATCATTAGGGAGGAGAAAAAGGATGGCTTGAAGATCTACTTCAAGAAACAAGAAAATAAAGGCATCCACCTCTAATCCTCAGGATGAGTTAGAGCATCATGAGGAAGTGCATGAAGAGGTTGCTCAACAAACTCCTATGATTATAGAGCCTCTTGCTGTTGGAAGAAAAATTTTGTCCTGGACTTATGCTGAAGATCCAGACAGATGGTATGTCATCAGAGATCAAGGAGGTCAAGATGTCTATTTCTGGCAAGACATGTTGATCTTCCTCTACATGATCTCTATGACATGAGAAGGTTCTATGAGAGTCTAAAGGACCCAGACCACATGGTGAAGAAGAGTCTACTTTATATCCTGATATACACAATCAACATCTGAAGAACTTCTCTATTTTGGTAGCATCAGCCTAGGAGGAGTTTGTATGAAAAATCTGAAGATTATGAGGCTGTTGCGACCAACGTCTTCCAACATGCAGACAAGGAACAAAGATGAACTAGCTTCGGATGTTTTACACTCTCATGAATACACTAAGTGTAAAATCTTCCGCAAACAATAGTTCAGAAGATGTTACTTTGTAAGTTTTAAACTTAACACAGAAAAATATTACATGTATAAATCTTCCAAAGCCAAAGAATTAATTCTTTCGAAGCGAAAAATGAAGTCTTCTAAAGCTTCAAAGACAATGTTTTCTGAAGTTGTTTTACTGTGAAGGGTGATTTCTTTTGAAGACATAGAAAAGATACCTTCTCTGAATCAACTTTTGATAAAGCTAACTTGCTTTCCGCTAACTGCTCTAGTGGTTCACCTACTTACATTAGTTGGTGAAACATCCATGGTTTATTGAACAGTAGATAAAGTCTTTGTCTGTAATTTTATACTTTTGTTCCGATAGACTTTTTGTAGTAGGAAAGGTCTGTGAGCTATGGCATGTCATAGTCGTTAGTCAAAAGGAAATCTGCCTTTTGAGTTTTGATTGATCTTGTTGTCTAGATTAGTCAATTCTAACTGTCTTTACATGTATATAAAGTCGGTGTTCTTATTGTCGTTGTTGCTGCTATCGTTGTTCCTGCTATTGTTATTACGGTTGTCTTTGTTATGCTTGTCGCTGTTGTGGTTGTCGTTGTTGTGGTTGTCGCTATTGTTGTTGTCGTTGTTGCTGTTGTCGTTATTGTTACTGTCGTTGTTGTTACTGTAGTTATTGTTTCTATCGTTGCTCTTATTATCGTTGCTCATACTATCATTGCTCTTATTGGTGGCGCTCTTACTGTTGGTGCTCTTATAGTAAGTGTTCCTACTATCGGTGTTGTTGCTATTGTTGTTGTTGATGTCGTTACTGCCGCTGTCGTTGTTGCTGCTGTCGTTGTTGTTGCTGTTGTTGTTGCTTCTATCGTTGTTGCTGCTGACATTGTTGCTGTTGTCGTTGTTGCTGTTGTCGAGGTTGTTGTTGTTGTTGTTGCTATGTCGTTATTACTACTATCTTTGTTGCTGTTGTTGTTGTTACGGTTGTCGCTGTTGCGGTTGTCGTTGTTGCTTTTGTCGCTGTTGCTGTTGTTGGTGTTGCTGTTGTCGTTGTTGCTTTAGTCGCCGTTGTTCTTGTCGTTGTTGTTACTGTCATTGTTGTTACTGTCATTGCTGTTACTATTGTTCTTGTGTTGCAGTCATTGTTGTTGCTATCGTTGCTGTTATCCCATCGTTGTTGCTGCTATCGTTGTTGCTGCTGTCATTGTTGCTACTGTCGTTGTTATTGTCGTCTTTGTTGTTGCTGTCGTTGTTATGGTTGTCATTATTGCGTTTGTCGCTGTTGTGGTTGTTGTTGTTGTTGTCGCTGTTGCTATTGTCGATGTTGCTGCTATCATTGTTGTTCTTGTCGTTGTTG
>BJCN01320415.1:0-13916 GCA_018326445.1 Flaveria brownii
GATGTGTAGAAAACTGGAAATAAACTTGGATAATCTGAGAGTCGTGAAGATCACTTTCAGATTCGATGGTTCACTCGAATAAATCAATCGGATACAACTCAGACGAGATCAAGAATTAGTATACTGTATTGTGTGAATTTCGTGAAACCAGAAGAAGAAATCAAGAGAAAAGTTGCCAACTTTCATAATCTAATTTGATTTTGAGGAAAAAAAACCAGGTAAAACTGTCATTTGACAGTTTAATCATATTATTTTTTATTTTAAATAATTATTAAAAATACGTGTTTTCCACTCGAATTTCACATGTGAAATTCTAGAAAATCAATTCGAAATGCATTTTTTAATGAAGCCATTTTTATCAAAATAAAAAATTTCCAGACCCCAGTCAGGGGCTCTGCCCCTTGGACCCCGCTACCAGGGGCGCTGCCCCCGGACCCCCGCCAAGGGGGCGTTGCCCCCTTGGAACCCTCATTGCTTAGGGGTTTCGCCCCTAAGAAGGTTTTTAACATCAAAGATCATAATACACTCAAACAATCGTGCACTCCGCACCTCCTAACTTGTTTGATGGATATTTTGATTACATTGGTCATTAGTCAATCCAATTACACTAAAATATCTAACAAGATGTATTTTTGCAGCTTCATCCTCTTGTAGAAGATGATAACTGCAAAGCAAAATAATGACAATGATGTTAGTGTCGTGATGATAGCTAGCAAGTATTTTGTAACAGACTACCACACAAAGGGTAGGGTTAAGACGGCGTACATCACACCGTGAAGCAATCCGGCCCCTTCCGGGGCCTTGCGTAATATGAGAGTTAAGTCAAGCACCGGGTATACTATATTATCTTTGTTAATAATGATCATGGTGTGATAAGGGGGTCTTCATATTGTTTTTCAAGATCCAAAATCTTGTAACAAAGTTCCAATCTTTTGGTTTGTCTTCTTCAGATGTTGAGTTGTTTTCTGCATTTATTGACTCTAATCCAGCTTGACAGTGAGAGATAGAGCTAACACTTGTCGAATGACCACAAACTCCATGAAAACTCAAAGGATTGGCCAAATTTCCCTTTAAATATTGAGATGTGGGCCTTAAACTCAAAGGCTCATATGAAAAAGATATGATGTGGGCTGTTAAAGACCTAAGGCTCATTTATGTACGCAAATTTGAGCCCATTAACACTTCATATATTTTTAATGTAATACAAAATAATGATATAATAAGTAAATATTAGAGATTTAACTCGAGAAATAAATACAAAACAGACGTAACAAAGATACATAGTAGTTGAGCCACAATAACAACTTTTCCCTTTTGTCAAATAAATACCTATCTATACACAGTTATGCCACTTGTCCAAAATTTATTCATCATCCCTTACTTAAAAAATAGTATAAAAAATAGTTTTTCCCCACCTGAGACTAGCTAATTTAATCGAGGTTTACCTTTTAAAGTGGAGGTAATGAGTTTAAAACCAAGTATGGTGTAATTTAAGAGCATGATACAATAAATTTGCCGTTATAAAAATTAAAAAAACAGTTTTTATTTCTAAAACCAAGATTAATTTTTTAAACAATAAAATTCCAGTCGTAAATACCAT
Source organism: Flaveria brownii (assembly GCA_018326445.1). Lineage (NCBI taxonomy): Eukaryota > Viridiplantae > Streptophyta > Magnoliopsida > Asterales > Asteraceae > Flaveria > Flaveria brownii. The sequence continues at coordinate 1,601 of BJCN01320415.1, forward strand.
ATATCAACTTACATTTGTAAAGATTTAAACCCTTACACTAATTTTATGTGACGCAATCACCGGTTTCAATAAAACACAAGATCATGGTCAGCAAAGAGTTGGACATCATAATACATACACAATGCAATGTCGACGGCCCTCACAATTACATTGTTCATTAACAATAGATTGATGTCCAAGCTCAAAAAACGGTGATATATAACATCATGAAACAACACATTGAATAAATTTAAATATTTATTTTTATAATTATTTTTTAACATATTTTGTTTTTCTTGTATTTTTAAATTATTACACAGTGTTCTGACGTAATTATTTTTGTCTACGTTTTGATATAATTATGCTCGAAACGATTCGGGTCAAGTATAGTATATTTTTAATTTTTTCCCACAACGATGTGATATTTTACTGAAGTTCAAATATATCGTTGCGATGTGATTGTTTCTACTAAAACTCCGGTATAAATTTAATATAAAAATGAACTCCCGCAATGCGAGGCCAAAACTCACATGTCAAACATAATATATTTTATTTTTTTCTATAAAATAACAAGGTTTTCTTTTTAATTCTAATTATGACATTGCAACGTTTTTATTTCCTTCTACATTTCAAAATAAGTTTTATTCAAAATTAAGCTGCCCCAATCAGCAAACAAAACCCACTACTATGATACACTTTTGTATATTTGTTATTGTTCATAAGTTATATTAGCTCTGGTCTTTGTCCCAATGTATGAAACACATTTCAATCCTAATTCTTTTCTTCTTGTGACTCTCTATGGTTTTCATTAATTATCAGTTGATATATCATGTAATTACATTTTTTATGCTGCTTAAGGTAATAATTTGTCAATGAGTTACACACATTATAAGTATTTGAAATATAACAATAACTTGAGAAAAGAAAGAAAAGTAAAACGTGACACTAGTAATAATTAATGTGAAGTTTACTTTTAATTATAAGTAATGTAATATTTGAAATATAACAAAAATAATAAAAGTAAAGAAAGAAAAGTAGAATGTGACACTAGTAGTAATTAATGCAAAATTTACTTTGAAGTTTTAATTGTTAATAATGTAATGATGGAAAGGTGCGACTCCTAGATGATATGAGTCCATTCTACGCCACCCAAACCTATAGCAAAAGCCCCACATCACCCTCCTCCTTTGCATCACCAAGCAACCCAACTCACGCTACTTTTTAACTTATTATATAATTGTATTTGTATTTGTATATAATAATACTCTTATAGAAATGTCATAATTATTTTAAGTCCTTGCAACTAAAGTCTAGATTCATCTCACAATAACAAAATACTATCTATTGATATTCCCCTTGTATCATATATCATCATATAATTATATTATAAGAAAATAAACTAAGATTTTTAAGAGAAAATTTTATAATAAGACGTCTTTCTTTTATTCAAAATATTAATGTTTCAAATCCTACAAAATTATATATAATTGATTAATAACAGTGATTACAAACTGTTTTAAATAATGATAAACTAAAAAAAATTTATATACTTATATGATCTTTATAAGGAATCATTTTTAAATATCACTTTTGTTTTGTGTTTCCCCTAAAATGTTTCCCCTTACAAATCTACTCAAAATGTCCTATACTGCACAAGGCGTAGATGCCGACGCCTCCCCACCGAAGCAATCAATAACCGATGTGTCGAATACAGCCGCTGCCTGACGGCTTTGACAGACGACGCATGCACACGTGTATAGGTCATGACTGCCTGCTAAGTTGGTACGTGCGGCGGCGACCGTGACAATAGTGTCATATAGGCGTCGTGGCCTGTAGAAGTGTGCAGACGTTTTCTGTCAAAGCCTTCAGGCGATGACTGTATGCGACACGTGTCAGTTTTTTATTGGTTTGATTGGGAGGTGGCGACGCCCTGTCTTAAGAGGCGCCAACACGCCTTATTACCCGATGACATTTTAAGAAGATTTGTAAAGGGGGTCGTTTTTGGGGAAAAAACAAAATAAAAAAGAACATTTGGGGTTTTTTTTAAACTAGTGTTTTTTTAGAAAAAAAACTTAAAAAAAAAGCAAAATTTGAGTATGATAAAATTAAGGACAAACGACTCCATGTATAGGATTAGTTAGCTTTTAGTTGGTGACCCATCTATTCATCTAATGCACCAAACATCCTCCACATCAAATCCACCCCTTCACACCCATCTTCTCCGGAATCACCATCGCCGGAGTTCTCTGCAATTCCGATGGCAACCACCGTTAAAATCATCAGAACTTCAATCCACACCTTCCTCCGCCACTACCACTACTTCACAACTGCTGCCATTTTAGCCCTCCCATTCTCCGCCTCCACCATCATCTCCTCCTCCCTCCTCCCTTTCTCCCGTCTCCGGTCACTCTTCAATTCCGCCGGATTCCCACCGGAATCGGAATTCTTCTCCGTTCTCAGCCTCAAACTCTCCCAAACAATCTCATCTTTGATTCTAGTCATACCCTTTTCCCTCTCCTTTCTTCTTGTAGCAAAAGCATTCGTAATCCGATCGTTTAACGCCCATAACAAACCACCGTCTTCCGTCGCCGGAATCAGAATCTTCAATTCCGTCGCCGGAGTCTTCGGTTCCATTTTTCAAACACAGATTTGGAACACGTTGATAATCCTATCAGCGAACGCCACTTGCTTTTGGGTACTTTTTATAGCTTTCAACTGCTTAGAGAACCTACAAATCCCCTCAGTGGTCTTCAATGTCGCCGGTGGAATCGTGTATTCCGTCGTCATTACAAACGCATTGATCACATGCAACATGGCTTTAATCCTCTCGGGAATGGAATTGAGCGGTGGGGTCATCTCCGTTCTCAAAGCTTGTGTGATGATCAGAGGGAGAACGTCAATCGCACTGTTGTTATCGCTGCCGGTGAACATTGCATTCGCCGGAATCGAATTCCTTTTCCGGTTCAGGGTAATCAAAGCTTATTCCGATTCAGGGATGTATACACCCACTTCAACCATGGTGTTAGAGGGATTATTCATTGCATATTTGCACTCTGTTCTCATCATAATCGACACCATAATCGGGTGTGTGTTCTTCAACAGCTGCAAAATCGATTATGATCGGAATATTGTTGATGAAGAAGAAGGTAGGATCAAAGAAGATGATGTTGAATTGTTGAATTTTTTAGCAAAAGATCTTTCTTGAATTATTTTTCTTTTGTTTTGTGATTGGGGATTTGGAGTGAAATCACAGGGTGAGAATGAGTTGATAAACTCTCCTCTGGATTAGATTCATGTGGTAAATAGTTTTGAAATGGATATAAAGCATTGTACACCTTGTTACAACAGGATTGATCGAATGGTTATACGTTTGGATCTACATTATTAACTTTTCTGGATTTAAAGAACAAGAACAAATGAATAGAAATACAAACAGTTTTAGATCTCACCGATTGAGAGGAGATCTAAACAATACAATGAATGAATCAGAAATCTAATACATCGAATAAGAAAACTGAGATACAGACTACTAAGACAAGCAACGATGAGTTGCTTGACCTCACTGTTACACAGAAGATCTTCAAGACGATGATCGGGTTCAATAACAAAGAAACCCTAAAACTGAAACTCTCGAACTCTCTATCTTCCTTGTTGACCTCACACTGATCACACGAACACATTATATAGCTGGACACTTTACAGCTCACATCCTTGAACAATCTTCAAGATATCAGCAACGATCCTTATCTTTCAAGAATGACATAAACAACCCCTCAACCTACAAAAAATAAAACATTAATCAGAAATGAATTGATATAAAGTATTATTAATTTCAACATACATCTTCACGTTATTTATCTAGATACATACTTGCAATGAAGAAACCGGAACTTATTAGTCGGGTCATCACAAGTTTATATTTTATAACTAGAAACAACGAATGCTAGTGATTAGTGATCAACGGAGCCAGTTGGTTCCAACCCTGCCTATTTGTTGGGTAACTCTTGTTGGACTCAATTTTTGGTTCTTAGTTTGTAACAGGAGATTGTTTATCTTAAATTTGTTTTTTTGTTTTTTTTAATGGTAAATTTACAACTATGATTCGAATGATAGGTGTTATTTTAGTTGGGTTATTGGTTGAGTTTTGATAAACCTAAATTTAATACAAAGATTAAAATAGGGTGCGGTCAACGGTTGACTAGTGAAGGGGGTAATGAAGTTGGTTGGGTATTACTTAGCAAACAAGCACTAATAATTAGGTCATATCCAAAAATCATGTTTACCTGATCATTGTTATGTTTATTTTATATGAATTCGAATAAAAGGTAGTTGTGACTTTTCTTCATATTACTTAAATTTCAAATTTTAATTATAAACATATTCCTTTTCCAATATATAGTTAAACGTATTCCTTTTTCAATTTTCTTGTTTTGAATCAGTTATTATTACTATTGTCAAATATCAAATACTTATCTTAACTCTAGACAAAACGTAACTAAGCTAGACAATTAAAAATTTAATGTTGCAGTATTTTTTTTCTGCCTTTTGTTTTTGTTTTGTGGGATATGTTAGTAATCTATTCTTCCAATAAAAAAGGTTAAAGTACGGTGGTCTGGCAATTGTAAAAGGTTAATACTAATAGTCCGGTTTTCAACTTTTGTAACTATAGGGAACAAATTAGGAGTGTAATCTCATTTCTTTTCATTTTACAAGCAATTTTACATTACCCTAAAAAGTTAAAATTACAAGATTAGAGTAGTAGGAGTGCAATGCAGATTAGAAAGAAACATTCTTGAATCAAGATGTACCTTCGACATCTTCAAAACACCATTTCGGTTACTTTTCATGCTAAATTTTGGTTTCGGTCCTCTTTGGTCAAAAGTTAGTCCGATATCAATGGTAGGGGACCAAAAGTCATTTAGCCCAATGATATCTTGGTGTGTTAAATGTTAGATATTTTAGTGTAATTGGATTGACTAATTACCGATATGATCTTAATATCCATCAAACAAGTCAGGAAGTGCATAATGCATACTTGTTTGAGTTTGCTCTCTAGGGGGGGTCGCGGAAAGAATTGGGTTCGAGTCCCAGAGCCCCTGATGTGAACCCAAAAATCTAAAAGTGAACTTTCGACTCTCAAGCTTTCCAAGTTATTGATCATTTTATTACAATTCCTCTATATTAAATGATGCATCTATTTTAGAGATTGTTCTAAGTCTCGTGATGATCTACGAATTAGATTATATGAGTGTATAAGTTACCATTATAAAAGACATATCAATGGTAGGGGACCCTAGTGTGAGTTACCCAAAAAATACTAAATTTCAAATGCAAAAACAAAGTTTAGATTACGTCAAGATGATAAAAACCACTAAAGATGATTACAAATCTGAAAAAAGGAAAGTTAACTTTTTAGGTTATCTATTTAAAAGGCTTGGAAAACTAAATAAAACCAATTTAAAGTGCACATGACTCTACTACCTTTACAATTACGTACCAGTCGTTGATGTTAAAATTTAAAGATGATGACCACTACTATGTTTTTGATAGTTGCAAGTCCTTTTCCATTACGTGTTAAATCAATAATGGATGTTTGTTTTTCTACGTTACTCTACCTAGCTTCTCCATAATTATTTATTCAACTATTTATATTATGCATGCATATGTATATGTATGTGCATGTATGTATGTGTGTATAATCATGAGGATATGATTATGTAAAACCATGACATGATTACATGCATGATTTAAAGTACTAATTTTATGAAATGAACCAATCCAGAGATCGAAAAGTTTAAAGGAGATTTAGGTTTGATCCTCCCATGGGGTAAGCACATTAAATGGCCAGCCCATGGCGATTATCAGGGGATGCCTATCAGGATACAAGCGTAACATGGTTGTGAGGCAGAGATAACAGTTCGAATCCCACCCTTTGGCCTGGCTTAGAACTGTGAGCCGGTTGCCTACTGCAACGTTTGGGTGAGAGTGCCGCATGCCGATTAGCGAGTCTAAAAATACTCGTTTATGCCTCTGTTTTCAGTTCCAAAAGGAAAGAACACGCGGCATCAACGGTGATGCCTTAACAATAACACATCTAATTTTGCCTTTTGGAGAACAGTTTCATCCCAACAAGCGACACCTTAAATAATAACATACATTTACTTCAACGATAGTATACAGTATGACTATCCATGTAATAAGACTTAACTGTTCAACTAAATTTCACAAATAGTTTTGAGATCAGCAAACAATTAGCCGCATATAACACTACGGCTTAGCCATTAGAACTACCTTAAAAAACATAGAAAATAAACAACAGAACACATTAACACAAACGCAACCACAAAAACTAATGTTACCAAATTCCCCATTTTAAAATAAACAAAATGTGTCTAAATTTGCACACTTTTGTTACAACATTACACCAACAGTAGCCTATCTATCGTCATCCTACTTTTATATACAACAATTTAATGGTCAGTTTCTACTCTAAAACTCTTAAGATGACCAAATTCCTTCTAATGAAGTATCCAAATATCAATGTTAGTATATGTGGTTAGAAATATATATACGCATGTTCAATCACTGTACTCTACACTGTTACTGGTTCATACTCCCTCTGGTTGAGCCCATTATTTTAAGGGTCAAGCTCTCATCTGATGTGGTCAATTCAATTTAGGATTTAAGGTCACATCAATTTCAGATCTCCCAGAGAACATGTGCATATTGCTCTGTGTATGTATTTACAACAGAGCTGTTTGCATTCTAAACTTGGTGCATGCAGTCACAGGCATTTGATCTGGTTCACTTCACTTGTGGCTGTGGCTAGCATTGGCCTTGCTTGCATCGACTTGACCCGACTGACCGGATCATATGAAGGGTAAATCCCGTGCAGCTTATTTTCCGCCTTTGTTTGTTAAATTAATACCCTTTGCTTTCTCCATTTCAACCTCTTTTTGAGCTTTCTTTTTTTCTAATTCAGCCTGTTTACAGTTTTCTTCATGAGCTTTTCGAAAAAGCCTCACAAAGTTTAAAAGGGTCTGAGTAACTGCATAACATAAATAATATCCATGTCATCCTTTTTTTTGATATAAAATTATATAAGAAAATACCAAGTGTTTTATAGTTTATAATTTTATATGTTAACCTTGTTCAAAAGGGCAACGAGCAGGGTCTTCGCCGAAATATAGGGCCAATGCGTCAGCATTTCTACCCTGTTATAAATACAAAGGAAATTACAGAATAACCCAAAGGTAAAGTTAAAGAAAAGGAAAGGGAAGATGGTAAAATCGGAAGATAAATAAAAAGGGTTCTTACCGCCACAGAATACAAATACTTTACAGACTCCACTTCTGACTCCGCAAAGCCAATGAATTCGCTTAGCGTCTTAAGAGTTCAAGAAAGAGCATTATTAGGCAGAATGAAAACTAAGAGAATGATTTTTGACAGCATTTGTAGGTCTGAAACGTGTCATGCAAAAGAAATGTTTTTTGAGGAAATTGAGAGAGAACTTGTATACCTTATGAAAAACTTCAGATACAGGGCCATCATTTGCAGATGCATCTAGTTCTTGTGTAACTTTTTCAAGTCCCTTTATAATGGCTTGCATTTCTTCTGCTAATGACTTCAATTGTATCTGCAGTTTGAGCCTTTTGTTCATCGTGTTCTTTACCAACAATAAACAGTGATTAAAATTAAAGAATAAAAGTAAATATGAACCTTAGTTGCTGACTCGAGACTAACAAGATCCACATGAAAATCTAAAAGGGCTGGTGACTTAGAGGCAAGAACCTGTAAAATGATACTAGACAGAATTATTTCTCAGGAATTTAAGCTGTTTAAATGGCAATACCTATGCATATGAAATATGTACCTTGCAGAGATAATGCATTAAAGTCATTTTGCTGTCAGAAGCCCGCGTATCAGTGAGTTTCAAAAGGCTGTCCAACTTGAAACCAACTGCAGAACCTGCAAATTGTATAGTAGAACCAAAAGTGAAATTACATAAAACCTATTCAAATGTTAAGAATTTAGATATGTATGATACATGTAGCATTTGACATTGATGTTCTTACCTCTAGCAGTTCCTTGATTTAATGTATTTCCCAAATACAAAATTCTTTTCATGATCTCCTTCAATTTAACAGAATTCCGGACCTAATACCAGAAAAAATGATTGTACAAGTTAAATTAAAATAAATAAGGATTACAAGCAGCGTGAACTTGTATAATAAAGTACCTCATCACATGCAGCGTTTACAGTGTTTAAACTCTTTTTAAACTCTGAAAGCTGAAAGAGAGGTAAAATGAGATAATAACAAACGAAAAGAAAATGTAATATCAGAATGTTATTAGATCACTCAAAATATACCTGGGTATTGAATTGAATTTTGAACAGAAATACCCGTAACTTTGATTCTACACGTGGAACTTTCATGAGCTCTAGGAAGAACTGAGAGAAAGATTTTGATTTACGGAATGTAAATAACATGTAAGAGTAAAAATTTGGCATCCCAATTATACTAAGAAGATATAGTAATTCATGATTTGGCTACCAAACCTGTTCACACTTGCCCAGCATCTCCTTGTCACCTGTATAATTCTGGCAGTTGCAATGCAGAACCATCAATGCATAATTAGAATGACAGCAAATTAGAAAATTACTGAACTACCTCCTGAATAATTTTATTTTATTTTAAAAATAAGCTTATAATTGAAATTATATGATTTTACTAATCATATTTCACACACTGAATATTAATAATAAAAATATATAAAAACCGGACAAAAATGTCTCAGGTCAACCCAACCCATGCATATTGCCACCTCTAAATTAACACGAGTAAATAAAAATATAAAATAAGATTATATGTAATACCTTGAGAAGTTCCATCTCTTCTTTAGTAGGACAAAACTTGATAAGATTCTCTACTTGATCACCATCTAATATTGATTCATCCATGGCTAAAGCAGCAGCCTGCAATTCAAAGTATAATTGTTTTTATTCAACTCATAGGCATGGCAATTAAAAGTATAAACACTGCCCTCTGTCTAGTATTAACAATTACTCTTAAAGCCACCATAAATCTGCAAGAATTTTTTTTTTTATCTCCAGACATAGATAACCCGCAATTATGAGATGGAATAAATTTGGCTCAAAAGTAGTAAAATTGAGCCGAAGTGCCAAACCATCAGATGTATGACTTATCTAAAAGTAAATTTGAGTGCTTATTTCTGTTATTTGATATGTGAATTATCTTTAAGTTCTTTTATTTGAAATACCGCCTGCAATACATCTTTAAGTACTTATTTCTTCAACCACAATCAGCTTTCCTAATAATTCGAATTGGACCGCATAAGTAGTTCTAAATCTAATACTCATTTAATTATCATGAGCAGTGTCTTTTTCCAAAAAAATGTATAGTATCAGAAAATAATTTATTAGATAACACTAAATCTAAGGGACCAGCATCACATTGTTCAAGTATATTGCAGGCAGTCTACGTAACTATGAAAGTACTTGTTATGAAGCCTGTAAATGAATCGGATTAAGATCGGATCAACTATTGATACGATCCAACCCATTACCCAACTAAATGGATGATGACCTTATGGTTTAATTAACGAATCTTTATCCAACACGAGACCCAAAAAAATCTAAATAGCTCGAACGTGAGCAGATTGGCTCATTCATTTTTGGTTCATTTACCTCACCAGCTCACCCACCCAACCTCACGAGCCCAACCCATTCTTGCTTACTATTTTTGTTTGTTTGCTTTATTTTGTTACTAAATTATTAGCTTAAAAATTACGTCTGATGATTACGTAATCACGTTTTAGAAGCAGTAGCCATATAGGATTTTGACGATCAGCAGTAATTATAAAGTAATATTTTTTCAAAAAATGTGTTGACATCAAAAAGTCAAACATTTTGAGATGACAAACTGTCTGTCATTTTATTATAAAATATACGATACAAAAATTGAAATCTTTTACAAACTTTTACATTATAGAACAAGTTAATTTGTCATTTTTTTCCTTAAAAGATAACATTTTTACAAATAACAAGCTCAAAAGTTTATAATCAGAGAAATATTCAGATCACAAAAAAATACTTATATCTGAGAAAAGAATCAAAAAAATACTTATATCTGAGAAAACAATCTATCACAAAACCATTTATGTTTTATTAGATGCAATGTAATAAAATACATAGTAACATCAGAAGGTCATTCATATTATGATTTTTTAAATCACCATACCAAAAGATGAAACATGCCTGATAATGAGGCAATTCACAAAGAGCTACACTTAAAATCTAACTGCGTCTTCTCTCCAAATCTTCTTACAACAAAAATAATATTTTGTACGTCTATTGTATCATAATTGTAGAAAAAGAAATCTACTCAGACATGTCACTAGAAGAATTGAGCATCAAAAATCCAAAAGCAAGAAGGCGAATATATTAAGATGCTAACATATGAAGTACACGCTTACCATCATGTCAGGAAGTGGCATCTTAACCTTCGTAAGCATTATTTCTGTGTTATTAGCCCTCCTTAAATCAACCTAATCAACAAATTTGCAATAGCAAAATGGTAAGGTCATCAGGCAAAAAGTAAAATCCATCATGTCTAGGTCTGTTATAAAATAATATCTTCTGCTTCGGAAGAATATGCCATTTAACTAAAATTATTGGAAGTTAATCCTAATAATTAGTTTGAATGTGAAAGTTTAAGAAAGTTGAAGGGGCTAAATTGAAAGAATGTTGAAAGTTCAATTTGATTTGGAATGAGTGAGATTTTGGTGGGATTTTCCAGATCTGAACACTGAACAGATCTGTTTCAGCTGCTAAACAGGAGGTTGTTTAGGAGGTCTTTTAGTATGTTTAGAAGTCTTTTATTTAATGTTTAAGTTGGTATGGTTATCTTTAAAAAGTTGGCAGATTTAATTAGTTGTTTAAGTCGTAGAAGGTAGTAGTTTGAGTCGTACTATGGTTGGTTTTGTTTAGTTTATATAGAGACGTTTTGGTCTACTTTTATGGTCTGGGAGTTTCAGGTTGGTTTTAACAACAGTGTCCAACATTAGTTTTGTTCATATCTACTGTTTCATCTTTTCTTGCTCTGTCCTCATATCATTCTTAACAGTTGGTGCATTTTGGGCAACAAAATGGCCAAAGTAATTTCAAGGATAATATATGTAACTAATTAATTAAACATTGCATTACCAAGTGAACTTTTTCCGGTTTTGAACCAGTAGACTTGCGGCGCCCTCCTCCTTTAGAAGTATCTTTCTTTGGGACTGTGGCAGAGAATAACGTCTCAAGTTCTGACACATCAAAATCTGGTGCACTACAGTTCAATAATGTACACAGATCTTAGAATGAAATATATCTAATAACCTTCTAAATATGTTTGCAAAAGAAACATCCCACATGCTTTTGATAACATCTATTTGTTTTCTCACAAAAAAATTAACAAAAAAATGGATTGAGATGTAATTAAATTAAGGGCGCAGAAAGTGGAATACCTTTGGGGCTCTCCAAGTCTCTGTAGTTCTTCCCACAAGCTTCCTTGCAATGCACGGGTAACTTTGCTCCAGTGCAGTGGCTTTAAATTGGATCTTCGTGGTGCTGTGGCGGTTCCAGCAGGACGTGCAAATCCTCGACCTCTAGGTGGAATAGGGTTGTTACTTGGAAGTCCAGGAGCACGAGGTCCCAATGGAGGTGGTGGTGGACCACCACCTAGAGGTCTTGGTGGTCCAGGTGGAGGAGGTGGTCCAGGTGCACGGCCACCTGGTGGAGGTGGGGGAGGAGGTCCGGGAGCACGGCCACCAGGTGGAGGTGGCGGAGGAGGTCCGGGTGCACGGCCACCTGGGGGAGGAGGTGGCGGAGGAGGTCCGGGTGCACGACCACCTGGGGGAGGAGGTGGCGGAGGAGGTCCGGGGGCACGACCACCTGGAGGAGGAGGTGGCGGAGGAGGTCCGGGGGCACGGCCACCTAGGGGAGGAGGTGGCGGAGGAGGTCCAGGTGCACGGCCACCTGGGGGAGGAGGTGGCGGAGGAGGTCCGGGTGCACGGCCCCCTGGCAAAGGAGGTGGCGGAGGAGGTCCGGGTGCACGACCACCTGGTGGAGGTGGAGGAGGTGGCGGAGGTGGTCCAGGTGCAAGACCACCTGGGGGAGGAGGTGGAGGAGGAGGTCCGGGTGCAATGCTACTTGGTGGAGGTGGTGGCGGCGGAGGTCTAGGCTCATGGCCACCTGGTGGAGGAGGCGGTGGAGGAGGAGGTCCAGGTGCACGACCTCTAGGTGGAGGAGGTGGAGGCGGTCCACTATGCATTG
>BJCN01320422.1:0-19475 GCA_018326445.1 Flaveria brownii
TATGTAATCGATCTGGAAGAAACCCAAAATTCAGCAAAATCAAACAGCATTGAACCCGTGAAATCCGCCAGGAAATCAGGGATTTCAAGAAGGAAAAACATATTGGTTGGGTGATTGAAAACAATTTAAAGTGAATAAAGATTCATTCAACAACCGCAAGCAAAGAAGATGTAAATTAAAGAAAACCCATGAAGAAAACTGTACCTGATTAACGTTGGTGGCTTCTATCAATCTATTGAATTTCAAGATTGCTGAAGACCGAAGAATCGAATGAAAAATGGATGAATTTTTGCATGAAAAATCAAAGTCAAACAGTTGCAACCAGTTGGAGCAGTTTCCGTGAAGGTTCGACATCCATATTCGAATTATAGTAAGACAATTTGAATCTCTGATCAAGATTTTGGCAGATTAAAGATTTGTTATTTATTATATTTCTAGGAACGGTGGTAATGGGTGGCGGTGGTGTTTATGGTGGTGGGTGATGAAGAGATGAGAGTGAGTGAGTGTGTGTGTGTGTGTGTGTGTGTGTTTGGGGTTCAGAGAAGATGGTTAGTCCTATAAAGTAATTTACTCAATTTTTTTATTATTAAGGGCAATTTAGTCATTTTCACATAGAGTTAACTGAAAATTTTAACGGAGTTAGTCATTTGGATTCAAACGGGGACAAAAATAAAACGTTAGGGGGCGAATCAAGACTTTGAAACCGCAGGGATGCAACTGGTTAAAATGAACAAACGTCAGGATGCAAATGGTAATTTACTCTTTATTATAATAGGTAGATTATAATAGGTAGATATTTTGGACACAAGTGTAATTTTACAAAAATATTAAGATATTTAGCACAACTTTTTAAGCATTAGATAAAGTTGTTTTATGCGATCATTATTATTTTGCCCATCGGTTAATAAACTTTTTATGATTAATACATATTATTGTTACATTGTTTAATAATGTGAAAATATTTAATTCCCATCATTAATATGATATTAATTATAGTAATAGTAATAATAGTAACTGCAATCATAATAGTAATAATAATAATAGTAGTAGTAATTAATAATAGTAACTGCAATCATAATAGTAATAATAATAATAGTAGTAGTAATTAATAATAGTAATTAATAATAGTAGTAATAACAATAATAATAATACCCAACTATGATCAATGTTTAAAATAGGTGCCTTGGTGATATGCTATGCATCGTGCGTGCAGACTCATCATCAATACGATCTTATAAAACATCATTTTAGATCAAAATAGACATCTCGTTTAATTTTAAGACACTTAATAGAGATATGTTGGGTATATAATATTTTGTATTCACGACTAAAATAATTTATTTTATAACAAATTATTTATATTAAGTGATTAAATATAAACATTTAAATTTTATGTTTAAAAATTTAATAACTTTAAAATCAGTAATTAAAAGGTAAAACTATATAAATCAATTTTTGATCAAAATAATTTATTGTGTTATATCAAAAACTTAAAAAGGTAGATTAGTTTTTAGACGACCCAATTAATAATTATAATTTGAATGCATAGCTTGTAAAAACAAGCACAAAACCCAAAAAATCCGAGTTTAACAAAACCGCTAACCTTGTAGATTTTTTCAGATGCGTGTGCGTTTCCTTTTCCTTTAATTTTCTAAGTGTTTAATAAAATATATGTATGTATACTATCTTTAGTAAAAAACATGTATTACATGGGTTGAATAAATAAAATATAAAATATAATAAAAATTTATTAATTATAAAATGATACGATTGAAATCTTCCTTATTATAGATAAAATGAAAAATTTGTTTCAAAACAAACGTTTAAAACAATCATTTTTAAAAGCTTTCTTATTGTAACTCACAACTTTAATTATTTTCTGTTTATAAAAAATTTACTTTTTAAAAATATCAAATTTAAATATATTTCGTATTTTGAAAAGGTTTGATGTTTTAGATAAAAAATCATTTTATAAAACGTCATGTATTCGGTATTAACATTAATAAAAATATATATTTCTTAACTTATTAAAAAACTATTTTAATCTAAAAAGGAATTAAATAATATATTAGTAATTAATGTGATTGTTAAATATAAAAGAAAAGCGGAAAAATTTTCGTGAGTAGGAATGTGATTGCAGGACTGGGTAAAGGGTTATGCACTTTTCAACACAACAACACAAAGAGGAGATTGTGGAACAACACTTAACAATTCAAATGAGGAACTGGTAAATTCAGTTTAGAGAACTAAGAAACACAAGTGTAAATGATACAGAAACTAGAACAACACACAAGTAGTTGGTTTTCAAGGTTAATTTATATTGATCTCTAGTTTCTTACAAATGGTTTACAAAAGTTCTGCTTCTAAGTTACAAGGACTAAAAATACTTATACTACAACCTACAGCCGGCCATACTTTGAAGGTCAGCTGAATACATGATCTAGACAACAAAATCCATATAGAGTCAAAAGACAGATTGCCTTTTGACTAGTGACTATGACATGACATAACTCATATCCTAATATATTACAAAAATGATAAAATACATAAAGTGAAAAGTTACAGACTCAAGACCTCAATGTACAGTTTACCAAAAGCATGGACATTTTCACCAACTCATGTAAGGTTGGTGATGTAAGGCCCCCTTCCCGGGAAAACTCACAGTTGGTTAATCATAGCATATAATCACTTTAAAACAAAACATTGCAGCGAAAATAAATAAGCATTCGTTTAAAACATGTAAATCATAGTATGAAGAAATACTTGTCTCTCAAAAATACCGAATACATTGTACTATTCAAGTTAAAACAAAATTTCATTATTTAGGGATGCCAGATCGTGTGCGCCAAGTAGCTTCCACTCCCCGTGTCATCCTCAGCATCAGCTCTTACCTGCCAGCTATTATGCATAAAAGTCAGCTTTGTTGAGTGAATCCTAGTTTAAAATAGTATATAAAAAATATAAGCTTTATCCTTTTTACAATGACCATGCATACATCATAGTACATCATGATCTTTGCATCATAATAGCATGTTTATTATCTTTCATTCTTTCATCATCTTTCACTTCATCATAAACGAGATTGCACACAGCAAGAGCCCCCCGTTGATTGACAACGAATGTCAATCCCTGTCGGTACACATAAACGCGGTAGCTAACCCCCGACAGTTGATCCACATTGCCTGGCACATGGCCTGCTCATGAATACGGATCCATCGTCATACATTAGACTCACCTAAGTAAAGTCCATCACAATGCTTGCAAGACTTTTCATCATCATACGGGCCCGGGGGTAACATTACTTTAATTCCACTTTTTATTAGTTTTATCTTCCTCTTTAATATATAATACTTTACTTACTAAGTACACAACATATCAAGTATAGTTTACCATAAAACATAACTATCATCAGGAAAACAGAATAACATAACATCGTATAACCGATCCTCCGTGGGACAGCGGGGGTTCGGGGGTGGCAGCCCTTGATAGCGGGGTTCTAGGGGCAGCAACCCCTAGTGGGGTCCAAGGGGCATCGCCCCTGGCTGGGGCCGGGCTGCCAGGTCAGCGCACAAATTTTTTATTTTAAGGACTTTATATAGCATATTTTGTTATAGGAAAATTTATTCTCTTGTTAAAACCCCTTAAAATCTTTACCTTGAAAATCTTATATTTACTATGCATAATAGCCCCAAAAACATGGAAAAACTTTTAAATAAGAGGATCTAGAACTCACCTGGATATCGTGAGTAACTTGTAAACTAGACTTTCTAAGCTAGGATCACACTACACAACCTGCAGATAAGTTAACACTTTAAGGGGTTAATTTCTACCTAATTTCGCTGCTAAGTTCGCTACCAGATAAGCAGTTTCGCTGGCAGTTTCGCACGACAGTTTTGCTGTCAGGTGCGCCCAACTTTCGTTGGAATTTCCTAGTTTCACAATGTCTATAGGTCAACCAGGGCACTAGCAAAATTACCAGCGAAACTATAGTTTCGCTGGGAATTCTCTTAGTTTCGCTGGATGAGTCCACAGTTTCGCTCATCGAGCTTACAGTTTCGCTGGACGAAGAAAAATGACGAACCAGCCCGTTTTTAACCCAAAATCTTAACTTTTTACGTCCAATCTCTTAGTTTATCAACCATGAGGCTATATCTAAGTTTTTTACACGTTTTAATACGTAAAAACGTGACCTTTATACGAATCTTTGTAACTTTTCAAAACCCAGTACCCTAGAATCCGGGTCTGATCTACAGAAGGGCTTAGAGGTCGATTCTTACCTGGATTTGTTGCTCCTTTCTTATGGTTTGATGGTCCAACACCCGGATCTTCAATCTTTTAACCTTTGAAGCTCCAAATCTTGAGTTTTCTTCACTTTCTCTCTCTACTTTCTCTCTCTATGAATTTGGGTGGCTAGGGTTCAAATAAGGAAGATGATGGTTGGTTAGGTGGGTTAAGGGCTGATTATGGGCCTTTAATCCCTTAGGATTCTACCCAATTAAGGCTAATTTAGCCCATGGTCATTTATTTCCCTTATTAAATACCCATTAATTAAACATATTATCCTTGATGACTCGTTTTAAATTTTCGGGGTGTTACAAGTGACTTATCAGAGTGGCGGCGGAAATTAGTTCAGCTTCAGGTAAAAAGTACATCAGATAAAGCATGTAATATAAAAGTCTTCGGAATAAATTTGTCTTCAATAGTTGGCTTCAGAAAACTTTGTCCTTGAAACTTCGTAAGACTTCATCTTTTGGCTTCGGAAGATATTGGTCTTGGCTTCAGAAGATTTCACACTTAGAATAATTTCTAAGACAGTGTGAAACTTCCGAAGCATTCCACTTTAGTACACTTGTGCATGCATGCATGAGAGATTTTGGGTGTTTGGGTTGCATCAGCCTTACTAATAATCTTACAGTGATGCTGCCATGTGTCTATTGTTAGTTGTTTTTTATTAAACAGGTAGATATGCATTGAGCGAGTATAGATCGTACATGCCACGAAATGTGGGTTACCAACTAGTACAACCAAATAAAAAAATGAAAGAAAGTCATTAACCATTTTCTCTTTTCAAATAGACTTAATTACACGGGTGGTCCCTGTGGTTAGGTTTAATTTTACTTTTGGTCACTGCCTCTTTGGAATTACAAGATCGGTCCAAAACTTTGCGCAAACGTATTAACAATGGCACCTAAAACGAATGTCTGTTAACTTTAAACGTTAAGTGTGTGTAAATTAACCAAAATACCCCTTTGTGTTAAAAAAACAAAAATCAAAATTTAGTTGTACTAATCACCAAACCCCTACCACCACCACATCGCAGCCCGCCTCCTATAACCACCACATCGCCACCTAGCCCTATCACACAACATCACATCCTAGCCCTACCACCACCATATCGCTGCTCGACCATACCCCCATGTAACACATTCGTTTCTTATTTGTCTTCCTCACCTAGTTCACCCACCCGCTTTTTCCGGTTATCTTCTCCGGCAAAGGAAGATGATTCCGGCAACATAACAGACAATCACCATCGTACCCCCCTGTAACACAAGCAGATTTGGTTCGTTATTCCCGAAGGGTGGTCAATGAGGGTGGACGGGTGCGATGTGGTGGTGCGACAATGAAAGTGATGGTGACTGTGATGTTAGCGGATGAGTTGAGCTAGAGTGGTAGTTGAGGGAGACGAGTGGGGTAAAGGAAGTATGGCGGTGACGGGTCGCCGGTGAAAGTACCGGGCGATTTGGTGGTGTTCACTGGTGATGGTGGTGGCTGAAGATGGTGGCGGCGGGTGGGTTGGGAAGATGATGATCCAGGTGGGGTTTCATGTATTTGGTTTTTATTTACAAGTGTATTTTAGTCATTTTAAAAAAATTAATAGTTAAAGTTAACAGACATCCGCTTTAAGTACCATACTTGTTATATTTGTGCCGACCATTAGACAAACCTTGTAATTTTTTAAAGTTAGAAACCAAAAGTTAGATTGATACCAACCGCAAAAACCAGCCGTATAATTAAGTCTTTCAAGCACTCAAGAAAACAAGAAAAACAAAACCCCAATCCATTTTTTCCAAACACTACAGAAGTGACCCTCACGAATTCACACTTCAGCCATATCCGAAGACTTGTGCCACAACCCAACAACACACGAACACAACACCCCCTTCACCTTTGCTGTTTGGAACATCGTAGAATCAAACACACCACCAATGTCTTTTTAGGTCAAAAAACCCAACAAAACAATCGATTTCACCCCCCTTTTGAAGACACCCACATCCCCTCATCTCCTTAATTAGCGTTCCCCCTCCCTGTCTGTCGGGTTCAACGGCAAAACAGTTTCGTATTCGACTTAAGATTGTTGTAGTTCGTTCGCTGCATACATAAATGAATTAAAGGTTTGTTTGATTCCTTTGGATTCTTGTGTGAAAGATTGAATCTTGTTGTAGTGTCGATTGTGATTATAAATTTTACGTTCTTTGTTTTCCCTCTTTTTTTGTTTTGTTTTGGGATGTCAATGTTATGTTAGTTGATAACGCCATTTATCTAAAGAAAGATTTGGTTTTTAATTTTGTAAGTTTTGAGCATTGTGATATGCAAAATTGACGTGGGTGTTTCCAGTATTTTAGCTTGATAATGTATTATTATGGTTTATATAAGAAACCCTTTTTGTATCTTGCAATAAAGATGATTCCTGTTATGATTTGTAGTTGAGAATAAGCCAATTGACCTCCAAAAACCATGTTTGGACATTTTTTTGCTTTATTGGGTTGAAAAGTTTACTGATTTTAGTGTTAGAGACTTAGAGGGTGGTTGGATTTGTGTTTTGGGATGATTATCTGGTTGGTGACTTGGTGTAACTTCAATTTTTTAATAATCAGCTTTTGATGATTAAATCGAGTGATAAACACGTTCGCTTTTTATCGTTAAATGTTAAATAACCAGGTTCACACTAGCTGCAACAAAAGTGGTTATTAAAGAGTAAAATGTAGTTACTCATTCCTTCTTTTTAAACATAATTTGAGAAACTTGTGCTAACATATAACTCTCTTTTTTCTTATAAAAATGCTACTCGTTTTATATTTTAACTTCTTAAAAGTTTGAATTTGCCAAATACTTGAACATATTGTTTCTGATTATTACAACTTTAAACTGCATAACACATCCAAACATGATTCTCCGCACTCTGTTTTACTCTGGGTGATCATTGATCATAACTAAATAAGATCCATTAATCACTTCCAAAACACAAATCCAAGTGCCAACTGTAGTTAACATCGTACTTATCAGCTTTTTTTCTTAGATATGGTTTTTGACACCAACACGATGCAAAATTTTTGATGTTTGATAATTTCCATCAGTGTGTTTTCAGGAAGTTACTTTTGATGTTTTCAGACTTAAACAACCTGCAAAGTAGTCACTAGTCCGTGCATAATTTGTATAAGAAGTTAACTTGTAAATTTTGTTTTTCTACTATTCAGGAAGCAGTTTGGGTCAATCAGCGTATTGGGGGAATCCATTCCCATTTGTCAGCATAAAGTGTGAGCGGCTATAATGAATTTAATGAGACTAAAGTACAAGGATAAAAGATGGGACGTCGTGCTTAAACCATACAAATATTTAATCGGTTTCAATTATCCCCAAAAAACCACTCATCGATCCTTAACCTGTTACAGTGTCGAAACAAACCCTTTTTCTGGGGATAATGTTTTTAGAAGATATCTATCAAGTACTTTTAAGTTTTCTCGCTCAAATCCCACAAAATTTCTTGTGGGATCATATGCAAATTCTAGTGGTTCTTTTAGATTTTATAGCTCAGAGGGTGATGGAAGAAATACAAGTGTAGGAGATGTGTCAAAAATTGATAAGTGTGGTATCGGTAAAAGAAATATAAAGGAGGATGTAAATCACCATGATGCTCATGCTTGTTTAGGAGAGCTAGATCAAAAGGAATGGCTTCTTAATGAGAAATTGGCCATTGAAAGTAAAAGAAAAGAGTCACCTTTCCTAAGCAAAAGACAAAGATTCAAAAATGAGTTTTTCCGGAGGATTATTCCATGGGAGAAACAAACAGTTTCATGGGATACATTTCCTTACTATATACAGTAAGTACTAAGCCCTTTGTGTTATTGTTTTACCTATTGTTTCCAAGAATTCGCTGACCCTAATTTATTCTCTTACAGTGAACATTCCAAGAATCTTTTAGTGGAATGTGCTGCCTCTCATTTGAAAAACAAGACATTTACTACCACATACGGTTCACGGTTGGATTCTTCAAGTGGGAGAATACTACTTCAGAGCATACCAGGTACAGACCATTGAATTTGTTATCTTAGAAAGAATTTATTTAGGTTAAATGTATATCAAAGGGTCAAATTTGTAAAATTTAAAGCTTAGGTACAAGAATGGTCATAAGGTCGAGCAAGTTGAAAGCCACCCAAAGTAATCATGTTATTTTTTGAAAAATTCAGATCTTTATGCAATATCATTGTGATCACATCTAATACATTACTTGTTTGCATAGCTCTAAAAATGAACATAAATGAGTTGACTAGTCAAATGGGATGAAAAACTCCCGAATCCGTTTACATGCCTACAACCTCCTAAATCACTTGACTTAAAAAACCAGTTATTTTTTATAGCATAAAATAATATTCAATACATGGATTGCTTATATAATTCTAGAAAATAAACAAAAAAGTGCCGGCAAGCCTATCAACTTGACCCGAAAGGCCGAAACTGCTTGACCTGTTCATCTTTGCCTCCTCTATAATGATCCTTGCCTTTTTTTTCCTATGTGAATGATTGCTGATTTTGTTGCAGGCACTGAGCTTTACCGAGAGAGATTCATCAGAGCACTTGCACGGGATTTACAAGTTCCCTTGTTGATTCTTGACAGTAGTGTTCTTGCTCCTTATGTAAGTCAATCCTGAGTTCGTCTTTTAGCTGTTCCAAAAAATCAGCCACTCGTCTTCTATCCTAATTTGATCTCAAAATCTTTAACTTGGTGGTTTTAGGATTTTGGTGAAGATAACTCAGAGAACGAATCAGACGAAGAACACAGAGAATCAGGTGAAGAAGTTACTTCTGAATCAGAAATTGAGGATGAGGCAAGCAATGAGGAAGAGTGGACTAGCAGCGGTGACTCGAGATCAGATGATGAAGATGTTGAAGCTCGGGCTGCTGAAGCCCTCAAGAAGCTTGTTCCTGGAAATCTTGAAGACTTTGCAAAGGTATTTCCTTACGAGAGGATTTTATTATCAAATTCTGAGGTTCTCAATATCCAACAATAGTGACTGTGAAGCAGCTGTTGCTGCAGTTATGTTCTAGAGTGTTCAATATGTTCTGAAAGTGAGTTGGGATAAAGCAGGTGCATATAGTAATGTTCAGATATTCTTTTGTTTTGAGGATGTAATGATCAAGTATATAGATGTTTAAGTGTTTGACAACTTTTGATTGGAAACTTATAGATAAACGATGAAACAGACATTTAATTTTACCCCCCCCTTCCTCCTCCTCCTCACAAAACCACCAAAGACCCTATTGTCAAGTGAGATTTTGCTGGGTATGTTTGTTTTATATATTCAGATTAGTTGTAGTTCATATGAGTCAGATAACATTTTTATCCAAGTATTGAAAACAGATTAGTTGTAGTTCGCTTAGGAACAGTATAGATAACTAGGTCACGTGTCCTCATCAGTACGAATCACCTTCTTTGAAGTTACTTTAAGGTTATTGGATGTTACATATTACAGATGCTATGTTAGTGGTTATTTAGATGGAGCTGGAGGTAGTAAATTGTAACAGCTTAGCATTTCCACTTGTAACAGAACATTACTGTTGTTCGGGAGATTTCTTCTGAATCTTCAAAGCAGGAAGATACGGAGTCTTCTGAGGAAACAAAAGAGCCATTAAAGAAAGGTATTTTATGAATCCATGTAGGCCAAATGTTCTATTCAGTCATTTATTTGAAAAAAAATGTTATTGTGCATGCTGAATAGAATTGTGTGGACTTCTTTATGATTGATAAGTTTGTTCTATTTTCCCGTGAGACAAAAATTAATATTTCTTACATGCTTTAATCAGGGGATCGTGTGAAGTATGTTGGACCTTCTGTCCTTGTGGAAGAAGATAACAGGTTAGTCTTCCCCTGTCATTTCTTATTTGTAGTTTTCATGGCCAAATAATTGCTGTAGTTAATTTATTTACTGTTGTTTGTTGTGCAAATCTTGTTGAAATTTGGTAACAGATACAATATTTTTTTAGTTCAATAGCAATTATACTTGAATATGAACATTACTTCTTACACGACTTCATTGCGTAAAGTTATGCTTCTGTCTAATTGTGACCGCGTATTGTACTTATAGGATCTTGACTGTAATTTCCATAAGACTATTTCTGTCCATTCTTTAAAGCTTCTTTTAATAATTATGTTCATTATCATTACAATATGATATAGTACAATGACTTTATAAATACTTGAACTAAAGAGGTTGTATGCATGAAAAATAGACTTTCGGCAACTATCAACCTGTTTGACCCCTTCCCCTTTGAGCAAATGCTTTCGAGTCAACCCATTCGACTCGTTTGGGATAAACACATCTAATTTATAACTAAATGTCGAAATTGCGATGGCATGAATTGCTGAAAAGCCCATGAACTTAAGAATCCCCATAAATTTAGACTCAAATGATTATTTACATATCCAATGAATCACACATGATTAAATTGGGATCAATAACGTCTGATACAACAAATGGTGGTGTTCATCATCTCCAAGGTGGATCTTTCAATGCAATGGGAATGAGAGATATGCACCAAGTGGTTGTTTAGATCTTTACCTTATATATGTTATTTGTTAACTGTTACAAGTGGCCCTTGTTTCATTGTTGATTCTCTCTGTTAACGTTGTTTTTATATATCATTGTATAAGACAACATTGCTCTAGAGATGGTAAAAAGTTAAACAAACCCTTGGTTATATTCAGCTTTTTTTTGCGTAGAATTCTGAGTTGTGCTTTTGCACGATTGATTGAACCTGATAGAAGTAAAATATGTATAATTTTGTGCGATTGTTTCTCCAATATTCAAGTGACATAATTGTTTGCTATTCTGCTCAACTGTTCTTGATACCGTGCTCTTGCCAAACTTGAGCATAGGGTTACAATCTTGGCTTGACTTGTGTTTGACACTTTCATTGTGAATGTACTTGCTAAAAGTTATTCTTTTCAGCCCATCTTTTTATAGCATTTTTAGAATTTCCTAGGAGCCACATATAATTTCTTCTCAAATTATTTGTTTTAATTTCTTTTTGGTATTATTCTTCTTCAGGTCCATAGCCACGGGCGAACGTGGGGAGATCTATGAAATTGACGGAGAAAGAGTTGCAGTTATTTTGGATAGTGCAGAAAATAAGACCGACGATGCAAAAGATAATGAGAAACCTGAGCAATCTACCACATCATCAATATATTGGCTTCATAGTAAGACTTTATCAAACTTTTTACCCATCATTCTCATAATCAATTTGCTAACCTTTAAGAAGCATATAATGGCTATTTAAAAAGGTCAATTTTTTGCATTTTGTTAGTTATGTTGATTAACAAATGTTTATTTGCAGCGAAGCATGTTGAGCGTGATTTTGATACTGAAGCTGAAGACTGTTATATTGCAATGGAGGCATTATCCGAGGTTACATAAGCACTTCCGTAGTTCCTATCATTTTTAATTCCAAAAATCATGAAAAGTAAAAACTTAGAACATCTATTTCATTTATTTCTTTTTAATTATGATGGCAGGTTTTGTCGTCCGTACAACCTCTTATTGTATATTTCCCAGACTCATCTTTGTGGTTGTCACGGGCTGTTTCCAAGTCAAACCGTAAAGAATTTGTGAATAGACTTCAAGAAATGTTTGACAAGATATCAGGGCCTGTTGTTTTAATATGTGGGCAAAACAAAGCTGCAACTGGATCAAAAGAAAAAGAGAAATTTGTAAGTATAATTCTGCGTCTTATTTTTCTTCCTTTTCTGTTGTTAGGGTTCTTATGTGATATGTGTTTCTTGTTTCTCTTATCTTTCTTTCTTCATATCAAAACATTTTGGTTATTTTAATTTGTTCTCTTTTGTCAGCAGACTATGATTCTTCCAAATCTGGGTCGCCTTGCGAAATTGGTATTTCTCAAATTATTTAAGAACAATTAGTATCATCATATACTTTCTTTTGTTTTGGTATGTATAGCGGGAAACTGAGCTGGTCAGATGAGTTGGTTAATGACTTAACAGGTCAAAACGGGTAATTTTTTTAGTGCGGGTCAGTTTGGGTTGGCGTCTCTCTTAGTTTTAAAGGTGTACCTGAGCCGGGAGGCGAGGGAGGCATTCAGGAAAAAGAATCAGGGGCTTTAGGTGGTGCCTCATGTACTTCTTGGTCAAATTTAGGGTCCTTGGGAGGCTTATATGTAGAAACAGCTAAAGAAATGAAGAAACCATGAAAGGTGTACTTGATAAAAAAGGCTGATATACGTTTTTGGTAAAATATTGATTACTTTAGTTATTTTATTTCATTAATAATTTGATTATTTTTGAGTAAGCGGTTTAGGAGGTTTTATGCATTGAGATACCCATTTTTGGTAACTTTTGACCTGTTTAACCAATTTCCCTTTAAGGTTTTTCTTTTCTTTTTTTGACCCATCAGATATAAAACACAACCCAATATGACTTATTGTCTATACTCCATGCTAAGCACTATTAAACATGTTAATGACTAAACATTCTTTAACTGCGTTTAATACTTTGCTATTTTTATCCAGCCTCTTTCTTTGAAACGACTTACCGAGGGACTAAAGCCTACAAGAAGGCCAGATGACAATGACATTTACAAGATATTCACTAATGTTATGTGTCTACATCCTCCAAAGGTACATATATACATATATATTAGAATCTTGATATATTTTTTGTTATATATTAGACGAGCTGGCTTCTTCATTCAGGAGCCATGCTTATTATATATGCAGTTAACTTCCAGTGATCTTTATTTGTTTTTCTTTTTCAGGAGGAAGATCCCCTTAGAGTATTTAATAAACAAATTGATGAAGACAGACGGATTGTTATATCACGAAGTAATATAAATGAACTGCATAAGGTATATATATCTTTTAGGGCGGATGCTAGTCAATTGAAATGTGCTTTAGCAGTTTGAACAAAACTGTATTTTTCTTCTATAATGCCATAATTTCATCAATATATTTCTCATGTTTTATCTTACTTTTTAGGTTCTTGAGGAGAATGAGCTAACTTGTGTGGACCTCTTGCAAGTAAATACTGATGGAGTGATACTGACAACAAAGAGTAAGATTTTTTTTATTTATTATTATTATTTTTTTAATATATATTTTTTATTGCTATGGTCTATGTAATACTCTGTGTGTAAAGTTCATGCATTATCATCTCTATACGAATACATATACATAAACATCTGAGAGTTTTTCCCTTCAAAAATTTAAGAATTGACTGGCAGTTTGTACATTTGATAAAATGAATTTAAGATGCAAGTGGTCAAAGGCTTAATGTGTACAATAAAGTTTGTTTTGAATCTGCAGAAGCTGAGAATGTTGTTGGGTGGGCTAAAAATCATTACTTATCCACTTGTGAACTTCCTTCTGTCAAGTCAGATAGATTGAATTTGCCCCGTGAAAGGTATTACTAATTTTGATTTACATATGGTCAGTTAAGCTGTTCCATCTCGTTTATCTTCACCATCTTGTTTTGTGTGTCCCATACCATGATGTGCGATCATAAAATCGAGTTGAGAATTAAAATGACATGGGGCTAAAATAATGATCCCATCCATATTGCATTACATTTAAGCTATCATACATTTTCGACATGTAGCCTTGAAGTTGCAATTTTGAGGCTAACTGAGCAGGAGTCAATCTCAAAGAAGCCTGCACAGAACCTAAAGGTTTGTTTCTTTTCGTTAATGGCGGTAATTTTGATACATATAATTATGAATGGGTCAAATGGTCAATATGGGTTACCTTTTATGAATTTTAAATAAAAAATAAAATCGCAAAAAGGAAACAGGCACAACAGGGTGAAATAATTTATTTTTTTTGTGATCATATTTGACGCTGTAATTGTTTATAAATAAATTTGGGCAATAAGTGTTCCGAATCAATCTGAACCAACCTGTTTTGACCTGCAAACGATGACCTGTTACCCGAACCACCTCTCTAATACAAACTGTAACATGTTCAACATGGGTTACTTGTGGCAGAATCTTGCTAAGGATGAATATGAAAGCAACTTTATATCAGCAGTTGTTCCCCCTGGCGAAATTGGCATTAAATTTGATAATATCGGTGCTCTTGAAGATGTGAAGACAGCATTATATGAATTAGCCATTCTTCCAATGAAAAGACCCGAGCTTTTCTCCCATGGAAATCTATTGCGGGTACTGTGTTTTTTTTCTGATAGGCAATTTGGTCGTGTTACAATTTGTATAACTAAAAGAAGTCTTTTTTCAGCCTTGTAAAGGAATATTGCTCTTTGGCCCCCCTGGAACTGGGAAAACACTGCTTGCAAAAGCACTTGCAACTGAAGCAGGAGCTAATTTTATCAGCATAACAGGGTCCACACTTACATCCAAGGTAGGTTACATATAATGAAACCTGTGGAACATCATAGATGATATTATGTTTTAGTATCTAAGATATTTTTCTGAATGCATAGTTTTAGCAAGTGATTCTTTTAGAAAATAAAAATAAGAGCACACATTTGTGCTCGTTTCACCAATGTGGTATTTTCAGTTTGTTTGCTGGTAAGTGGGTCAATATGGGTTATACTTCGCCTCTAATGAGTCAAACATGTAGGCTTAAACTTTTTATGCTAAAATGGAAACGGGTTGAACGTGTAAGAAGTTAGATAAGTGTATTTACGATATGCTATCCTCCTGATCATTTTTTTTTCAGGATATAGATTTCATTTATAGTTTTTGAACGTGATTAAATCATTAATTAATTATTTATAAAATTCAAAACATGAAAATACAGATAGTTTTTTGCAGGTCGGTCCAACCTGGACCAAAATTACGCTTTTGACCGATTATCCAATCTATTGGACCCTCTCATTTTGCGATCTCTAACATTTTTCCATTTCGTGGACAGAATTATTCGATTACTTTTTTGATTTAATCTTTCATTTGTGCAGTGGTTTGGCGATGCTGAAAAACTTACGAAGGCCCTCTTCTCATTTGCCAGCAAATTGGCACCTGTAATCGTGTTTGTTGATGAGGTGAGAGTTACTTTTGAAGTTGAAAATATTACGAGCTCTATTGTTTTTCAAAAGAAATTCAAACACCTATGGTTTCTATACTTTTGGCTTTATATCCTTCAACTTCTGTTATTAACAATTAAGGTAGATATATTTTGTTGAATATTTAAACAGGTTGACAGTTTACTTGGTGCCCGTGGTGGTGGATTTGAACATGAAGCTACCAGACGAATGAGAAATGAGTTTATGGCAGCGTGGGATGGATTGAGGTCAAAAGATAGTCAAAGGATTCTCATCCTTGGTGCCACAAACCGACCTTTTGATCTCGATGATGCCGTGATCCGACGGCTACCACGAAGGTAAGATGATTATAACGAATGTGCGTATTTTATAATGGGTAAATTGCACGTAAGAAATGCACTTCCAGCTTATTTTTATTTTGGTGAACATACTTTCAAAAGCACCCATTAATGGCCCATGTTATACGTTTATAATCATATGAGTCTTATATAATTATGAAGGACGCTTGAAAGGTTGATTTTGAAAGTGCGTTCTCTAAAATAGGAATTGTCTATATACGTATGTTCCTTTTACGTTCTATTTGCCATTTTATAATTGACTGGTCACTTGAACTTGAACAAAGCGTTTCAATTCTTAAGGATGTTAATGTGTTTTAGGATCTATGTGGACTTGCCGGATGCTGATAATCGATTGAAGATACTGAAAATATTTCTTGCTAAAGAAAACATAGAACCTGATTTTGACATACGAGGTCTTGCTAATGCAACTGAAGGATATTCGGGGAGTGATTTAAAGGTAATCTTCTCATTTACAGTCGATAGATGGGCAGGTTAGGCGGGCTGGATAATGGGTAAATAGGTTATTGTGCTACAGGTCGGGTTGATCTGAAGTACTTTTTGACTTCTATTTACATTTACTGTTTCAAATATTATCATATGGTTATGTTATTTCAATAATAACCTAATTTTTTGAACAAAATGATGCGCAAAGTGCATGGAACTGTATCGAACTTTACACCTACTGTTGTCGTATCTATTGGACTTTGTAACTTACCAATTGAAGTAACCAACTTACAGAACTTACCTTTTGGTATAATAAACATAAGTGCGACCAGTTCATAAGTATAAGTTCATGGCTCTGTTACGCCTTTTGATTATATTTCTCTTTTTGTGCAGAACCTTTGTATTGCTGCGGCATATAGACCTGTTCAAGAACTTTTAGATGAAGAAAAAAAGGTAAGCATTTTTCTGCCTTACTGACCGACTCATCGTTTTACATTTTTGTTTATTTGTTTAAACGTCGCAATAGTCTCTCCGGGGGCATCCTCTATATCCCATGGAATCGAGGTAAGGTTTGCTCTCATCTCCCCCTCCCCAGACCCTACTGTGTGAGTGAGATTTTGCAAGGTATGTTTGTTTGTTTATACGCCACCATGAATTCACCCCGAGATATACAAAATAATGCTCATTGTTCCTATTTTCGTGACTTTTTCCGGCATGCTTGTGCAATAAATATGCTCAAATCCTTTTTCTAGAACTATGGATACACACATGTTATTTATATCAGTACCATGTTTGTAATATATAAGAACCGGTTTTTGCAGGGAAAGAAATATGATAAGACTCCAGCATTAAGGCCGCTTAACTTGGATGATTTCATTCAATCCAAAGCCAAGGTAGACATTCTAGATCTTTCATTTGTTATGTTTGCTTGTTATTTGTATATTCATCTAGTTTATAAGTCCTTTCATCAAACGGGTCAATTCGGGTTGTGTTTAAACGCAAACGGGTTAAATATAAAATTACCAATCATGCGAACGGATCAAACTGCTTACAACTTACAAGTATCCAAAGTTTATTGTCAATGCATGCAGCTTCTTGTATCATTGACATTCAAAGATTTAGTATATTATCATAAGAGTATTGTTTTTATAATCATAATTAACACATTACCTGTTTGAAAGACTTGTAATCTTGTCACAAATATTAAATCAATAGGTGGGGCCATCTGTTGCTTATGATGCTGCAAGCATGAATGAACTCAGGAAATGGAACGAGCAATATGGAGAAGGCGGAAGCAGAAAAAAATCACCATTCGGCTTTTGATGCTACCAACAATATCGGTTTTGTTTGGCATTGTTAAAGATAGAAGATGTAGGCAGTAGTAACATTAGCAGCCACAATCTTTATACTTGCAATCATTGGGAGAGTTGCTTCTGAGCATGTAGTCAGGTCTATTAGTCAAATCAACTGTAAGAGAATGATAGATAGCAGCTGATAGCAATGTTCTTTGATAATTTTCCATTTATTTCATAAGATATATTTTTTTTACTAGAGAGAACATGAGGTAGTATCAGATGACAATCTAATCTGCTTTACTGATAGGTGATGTTTAATCCTAAAAAGGTCAAATGGGAGGTAAAAATAAGCTGGAGCTTGGTCTCATATGTGAAGGGTCAACATGTAGGCAAAGTGTTAACTTACGTAAAGGGTCTGGCGTGTATGCATAACTTGATCGGTTGATCTTTTAGACACTTCAAACGTCGTCTTTGTGTATTTCCCAACACTGAGCTTATAAGCTGGTAGCCTTTAGTCTAATCTTCTAATACATATAACTAGATCATGTAACTTGCGTAAAACTGTTATAATAGAAAATAGCGGTTAGAAACTATAATTATTATGGTCACTGCTACTTTCCCTTCACAAGTAAAAATTTCTCATATTGTTTTTGTTAGATGTGCACGTATTAAGTGACTGTATAACACGTTTCTTGGTCTTATACATATTGAGGGAACCATTTAGAACGTACAGATTATCATATTACCTGTCTAATTAGACTTAAGCATATTATATTTCAAGTGTAATACTTAATGTTAGATTAGTTTCTATTCTCTTCAGCATAACTGTTACACTGTTGTTACCAAATTCCATATTACAATGGATAAAATTCAGAGAACTTATCTGATCTTTTAATATAAAGGTTAATAATATTGATGTCAAGTCATAACAGTACAGTAAATACGAAAACTATTAGTTTAAGGATGAGCGTTTGATACCAAGTAGTGATACTCATACCGTACCGAACCGGCACCGACCGAACGGAATGGCATGGTACTTGATTTTGCATATCGGTACTAGGCGGTACCGGTACCGGTACCGGTAAACACCGAAAAGTATCGGTAAAGAAGTTTCTTTTTACCATTGAGGACATTAGTGTTCTGTATTTCAAATTTAAGATTACGAACATTGTTTATATAATTTTAAGATATTTTTAGTGTTTTTTATTACAAATTCTTAAATTTGTATGAAAGATTCACGTAACTTAGTTAGCCAAAAAAAGAAAAAGAAAAACCAAAATGGTAAAGTACCGAAAAACTGGTACTGAAACCGGTACCATCTGTACCGAACCTATAGATTTTGTACGGTACTCGCTACCCACTTTTCCGGAAATTCGATATTTTTGGTACTGGTACCAGTATGATAAATAATATAAGCCAATAACAATAGTTATTATAGGCCTACAAACAAACCAAGCTGAGCTCAAGCTTAGCTCGTTTAAAAACTAAGACAAGCCAGCTCAGCATGTTTTAAAACCGAGCCGAATTGACTCTAGTCATTTGTTTTGACAAGCTCAAATTGTGAGCTCGGGCTCGACTCGTTTATAAATGAGTGAGCCGGTTTTGGCTCACATAGTTTAATTGATGACAAGCTCAAATAGTTTAAGGGATCTGTATTAAGAACCCGTCAACTAATGGGAAAGTCTATGATAGTGTTCCGCGTCAACTAATTTGGGAAAGTCTACAATTTAGAAGGATACCAGAGAGGTATATCAAAATAATTAAGGATATGTATGACGAGGCAAAAACGTGTGTGCGAACACGGTCGGAGACACCGACTCCTTCGCAATGGAAGTGGGATTCCACCAAGGATCGGTACTGAGCTCATTTCTCTTCACAATAGTGCTGGATGAGATGACAAAGTCTATACAACAGCCAGTTCCGTGGTGAATGCTCTTTGGGATGATATTGTCTTAATATCAGAATCTAAAATGGTGCTTAACAACAGGCTAGAACAGTGGAGAGCAGCACTAGAGCGCAGAGACTTAAGGATAAGTCGCTCTAAGACAAAATACATGCATTGTAACTTTAGTGGTGAGGCTGAAGAGGAAACACAAATCGGTATCTAGGGTA
>BJCN01320434.1:0-10374 GCA_018326445.1 Flaveria brownii
TCTTTAATTTACACGGTCGAACCGTTGGAGATAAAAACCTAACTTGAATCACTTTTGTCAAAATAACCAGAATCGCTCAGGGGTTTTTTCTACAACCTATTTCTTGCTAAAAACTTTTAGTTTTACCCTTTGAACAATTAGAGATGAAACAAATCTGAAACACTTCAAAACGCTTTTTTATCAGGTCAATGGTTCATTTGTTATATAGTCTAGTTCCTTTTAGCATTTCTTTAAACTTTTACGCTGCCTGTTAGGGATAAAGTAGCTTGAATGGACCCACATGCAATCAGGTTGTAATCGCCACCTCCACTTTGAACCATTTTGATAAGGTTTACATATCAATGTTGTTCATTCTGTCAGGGAATATATCCATTGTCTTTCTTGTTTTCAAGAAGCTTAAAGTTCCCTGCAAGTAAAGACGAAATTACGAGACATTATGCATCTTTTCCTCATATAGCAAGTACTAAACAGGAGACTATTTCAGTTGATGGGTCCCGCAGAGTTTACTTGGAGTTTTCATTAGGGTAGGTAAATGTAACAAGCAGGCAGGCACTTGTTATACGCAACCCTTTATGCAAATTTCCTCTTACTTCTATACGCACACTAGAGGTGGAAAATGGACGGGGTCAATAGGGTATTGACTGGTCCCGTGAGTTTTCGTGTAACGGGCTCTCATTGTTATAGAAAAAAATATGGGAGGGGTCAGGTGGGTTGGAGAACAGTTCAAAATTGGTAATTTTCTGGTATAGGTCAAACAGATTATTGAAAATTATATATTTTTTATAAATGTAGTTTTTATGATTACAAACTTTATATTGAAATTATTTCAATAACAATCTTTTTTCTCAATAAGATGGTTTAGGAGATTTTTAAACATAAAAAATACTCTTTAGGCAACTTCCGACCGATGTCTTTTTACTAATATATTTTGCTTGGCCCATTTGACATTTTAGATATAAAGAAAATTCTAATAAACTAATAGCATGATTAATGAAAACTCATAGAACGACTAAAGATGGTTTTCTGTTATTTCTTCTTGTTCAGTTCCTTGAAAGAGGTATGGGTTTCGGTCCTCAACATAACGGGCCCAATTTCTGGTTGGTCATTTGCTAACAGTACCCTTCCAGGTAAGCAAGTGTTATTATATTGAAATCTTTTGACTGAGCACCTAGTTTTCTTTATGGAATTGTATGACTGTTAGTCAAATGATTTGAATGCCTCCAACAATGTAGAATATCCTGTAAGTAACGGGTGCATAAAAAATAATAGTTAACAATATTAATAAGCGGTTGGCTCAATGCACCCCCTATAAGTGTACCCTCTAAAATTTTGATTATCTTGACCATATACGCCTGTATTGGACCTTGTATAAGCTTGTGTACGCCTTGTATATGCCCATATACGACTTTTATGCCTGTACAACAAGGGGTGCATTATAGGTGGGAGGTATTTTTAACACAACCCTAATAAGAAAAATAACAAATTAAACTAAACTATGTTAAGATTCTAATTTACTCCTTTTTTTGTCATTTTTGGCAGCCCCTGAGATTATTAAAGGTGCTCCTCCATCATATATATTGAGACTAAGTGGTGTAGCTAAGGAAAATTGGACCTTTTGGTTGGAGGTAAAGGAGTCTTCCTCTATTAAGCTGTACTGTTAAAACTTAATAATGTTGACAGCAAAAAAAAAAAAAACAACTAAAATCTAAGTGACACAATTTCAACATGGTTTGCTAATGAATGAATCAATTCGGTTATATTCTTGAAATGATACGGTTTTGTGATTCTTTTCAATGCTTTTACTTATTCATAGAAAAGACTGATAGTTATTTTGGGTCAACCCGGCATTTCTTGGCTTATTACCCAAAGTGTCCGACCCAAGATTGCATGCATAATTCTCCTCGTCTATGAGACTTTTGGGTGCTCATTTATTAATTCATAATTTCTTTAATTTGCAGACAAAAAGTTTAGGAGACATACGTATTGAAGTCGGTGTTATAGAACAATACTTGATGGACTCGATGAAGATATTAAGAGGTCGTTTTCCAGATTGGGTGGATACAGTCGCGTTTTCAAGTTTTTTGTCGACATATATCTTCTAGTCTAAATACAAATACTTTAATTTATCACATCAGAAACATTGTATTGTTGCACTCTTAATTGTTTTCAACTTTAGTTCTCTTTATGAACAAGCAAATCAGCCATTGTGATTGGTTAAAACATAAAAGTGGTAGTTATATAAAAATTTTGTGGTGGTTTAAAAGTATATGATGCTAAACACCTGTGGGAAGAAAATTCAAAATGATAAAAATGTTTCATTCACTTGAATCAACCGAACTTTATATTATCTTTAATGAAGCTATTGTGTAGCACATAGACTAAAGTATTTTCAGATTGAAAGCCAGTCCTCAGGCTAAAGTGTTGATCACTCACACACTCGAGTTTAGGTATGATGTAAAATGACACTTGATACTCAAGATGTTGTATATGTCGTGTATGGGTGAATATATAAGGTTAAATGATACTTAGGAATCCAAGGGGTCACCATGTAGAAAAGTTGAGGTTGCGACAAGCATTTAATCTCACAAGTTTGAAACTCTTGTTGGAACAATCACAACAAAATCCCTAAAACAACTATTGCAAGTGATAAGACTATAAATGTGTAGATGGAGTGAATATAAACATACACAAGAAATATCACACTATAGCAAAGCTATGGGCAGGGTCTTAAAATGGTAGGTTGATGGCAAACTTTACCTCTGTCTTCAAAGATAGAGAGACTACACTTATTGAAACTTCTGGCTCCAAAAAAGAAGCTTTTCTTGATAATTCATTTGATTATTATAAACATATAGTGATCTAAATAACACATAAATAGAATAGCATACAAGGATTGTAGCATGCAAATTGAGGACAAACAGCGGTGGCAAGCAATGATATAAACACAGATTATGAGCATACAA
Organism: Flaveria brownii; assembly: GCA_018326445.1. Classification (NCBI taxonomy): domain Eukaryota; kingdom Viridiplantae; phylum Streptophyta; class Magnoliopsida; order Asterales; family Asteraceae; genus Flaveria; species Flaveria brownii. The sequence goes on from BJCN01320434.1 coordinate 2,964, forward strand.
TAGAGTAACAGGTAACATACGATGAATCTAGGCACTCAAAGGGTACACATACGTTAAGATGAAGTTAAGAGAAGGCAAACAAGAACGTATAGAAAAGCTAATGCACACAAAAGGTGCAGGGTCACGTAAAGGCAATAAACATACAAAGTGATGACATGAAATGATAGCAACAAGATATAGCATAGAACGTGATAACATATAATAGGGTAAGATATGCTACTATAAGGTGCTCAAAGTGCATAAGCAATCTAGGGCCATGCAAAATAAAAACGTGTAGATCTTAGATAAGACACATGTAAGATAAATACAGACACACATGAGTGTAAAAACATGCAGATGGGATGGATATACTTTATTAAATCAAACACAATGTTTATCTTTTTAAATGTTTGTAATGATTTAGATAATATTTACAAGCCTAAGCCATGTTGGCACAACGCATGATGAATCACAAATCTCCATACTAATAAATAAAAATAAATACAAACACTTGTCATCATTCTAGGCCATCTAATAATTGGTTTTTCCGCTTTTTTTTCCTCTTAATATAAGTGCTATAATAGTTATTTATTAATTAATAACTATCCATAATTAAAATTTTAAATATGTTAACTTTAAATTTTCAAATGTGTAATACATATGTTTATTCAATCCGTATAATACATAATATTTAAGATATAACATTTTATATTATAAACCATTAACAGTAAATTTATTTAGCCCGTGTATTACACGAGATTGTAACCTACTATTTCAGACTATATTAAGTTGCACAAACAAACCATTTATAGCATCATGGACAAAAAAGATAGTGAAATAGATAAATCACTGAACATAGAACATATGTATAGAAACGATGATGATTATATATAATATGTTTACAAATGACATAACAATACATAAATCAACGAACGAAGAACAAATAAATAGAAACAGATGATTACAAGACAATATGTTTTATTGGAGAAGGACTCGCCTCTTACACATATGTCAGACCTAGCGTGTATATCACACGCTAGAATTCTTGTTTTAACTCTAACACTATATTAAATTTTAAGGGCCTAATGAAAATTTTGTATGAATCTAACAGGTTTTTAACGTTTGTTAGTAATTAATACCAACACACTGCCTCGCAAAGATGCTAAAATTCTCAAATTCTAAAAAACAATCAAACCTATAAAAACATATATATATATAATGAACTAATCGTTATCTAAAATAAAAAAAGAAGTAAAAAAGAAAGGAATGGACAATTGCATTTTTCCCTCCTCCAAACTTATACATTTTTCCAAAACATGCTTGGAAAACATTATACATAATGCAATGAAAACTTTTGTTTTTTAAAAAAGGAAAAATGTTACAGAATAGTAACCAAGTTTCAAAAGTGTTATAATTTAGTCACTTATGCATATTTTTCTAAAATTGGACCACTAAACGATCAAATCGAGTCATCATTAAATTTTATTATGTCAAGAAAGTAACGGTGGAGAAGACGTGGGGGTCAGAATTTTCAATATATAAAATTATATTAAAAAATAAAAAAACATGTTAATTATGAAAAAAATAAAAAAATATCTAAAATTTACGTCAACATTCCATATCAACATCAAAAAATAGAAAAAAATATTTTCTAATTGAAACCAAAAGTATAACATGCTAAAAAACATGTTAAGACTTTTAATTTATATAAAATATAAAAACTAAGTGACTTAATTGGAACACTTTTAAAACTTGAGTTGCCTAATTGAAATATTTTTAAAAGTTAGTTACTATTTTACAAAGTTGCCCCTTTAAAAAACATATAATTTTTGAAATGATATATGCAATTACCATGGGAAAAAAAAGATAAAAGGAAAAACCAAGATATGCAAAAAGCCCATTAACATGTGATAAAAGACCCAATATTGAAATCAGCCCAAAAACAGATCCAACTTCATGATCCACCATCGTTATACTAGAGATTTCGTATACACCCTAGGGTTCATACTTGTGTCGAGTATAAGAATCCGCCGTTGAATCAAAGCTTTCAGACACCATACCTGCATACGCAGTGACTCCATTGAAGAATCAGCAGCAGCAGCAATGGTAGCTTTCGTATTACACGTTATTTTGTGTGTATCTGTGCTAATATGATAATCGCTAATAAGTTGTAAATGATTTTGTTGAGTATGTTTCAGGTGAAATACTCGAAGGAGCCTGATAACCCCACAAAATGTAAGAACTTTTCTCTCGATCTTTAATACACGATTCACTAGTTATCTGGTTTCGTTTCTGCATCGTGTTTTTTCGTCGAAAACAGAGATTAGAGTTCGAAATTGTGGTCCAATACTTGTATTGTAGATTGAGAATTTTTTATCAAACAGACAATGATTTGATTAGCTTATAGCCGATGCGAATTTTAGGAAATTGGAGGATAACAAACTCCCTAATAAGCATCATATAACTGTTATTAATGTGTAGGCTTATGCTTTAGTAAATTGAAGTATTACGCATCACTGATTTAATTGGAATCCCTTTCGAACTAATAAGTTTTTAGGGTTTAGGGTTAAGGGACCGAAGGTCTCAGGTTCGATCCGTGGAAACGGCCTCCCCACAAAAATGTGGGGGAAAGACCGCGTACATCTTCCCTTAAATGGGACGGACCCTCCCTGGACCCTGCGAAAACGCGGGAGCTCTTTGCATCACCAGGTACGCCCTTTTTGTTATTTTGCTATTTGTGTGTTTCTTTAACAAGCTTGAGTGAGCTTTCAATGATAAAAGTTTATAAAGAGGTGTATAAATGAATTTGATTTTTAATTAAGATCTATATGGTTTTCTTGTTTTGATTTGAATTTTTACCTTTGTTTCACAGCCTGCAAAGCCAGGGGTTCGGATCTCAGATGTCATTTCAAGGTACTTACTCATTTTGTCCCCCAAATTTCTTAAGTAGCATTATATAGTAATGTTACACTTGTCATGGTTTTTAATGAGTTCTTTGTTATACATATATGCTTGTATAAACCTTATTTTTAGTTTCTTAAGATGCTATGACATTATAAAAAAACAAGTATTTGCTGTGTTTATGGACTGTCTTCATGAACCATGTGATAATATTTTGAAGAAATTGATTGTAAATAATTTTTAAATCTTGTTTATGATTTTGTAGAACACAAGAGAAACCGCACATGCCATAAGGAAATTGCCTTTGATTAAGGCAAAGAGATATTTAGAGGATGTTCTGGCCCACAAACAGGCCATACCGTTCACTCGTTTTTGTGGGGGTGTTGGGCGCACAGCTCAAGCGAAAAACAGGCACTCTAATGGTCAAGGTCGGTGGCCTGCAAAGTCAGCCAAATTCATTTTGGATTTACTCAAAAATGCTGAAAGCAACGCTGAGGTATGGTACATTGAACAAGCGGTTTTCTTTTTATTTTTAAATTAATGTGTGAACTCTAAATAGAGGAGGCAGGTGCTGGTCAGGGTGGGGCTAGTTCGCTAACAGGTCAAAAGTTATGATATTTACTGTGTGGCTTGGATTGACCTAAAGCATTTAGTCTATTTTTTATAGTTTTTTTTAAACGCTACATATGATTACAAAAGATATTTCATTCCATTAATGGCCAACTCTTGTCCCAAAACGATTGTCCACCTTTTTAGTTTAATTCATTCGAAAATAATTGCGCACTGTTATAAATGATGTGTTTAGATTTACAAGTTTGTTTTTTTACTTAGTTTCCTTTATAATTAAATCTATTATTTTCAAATCACTTGGTATCTTAAATGAATCATGGGTATTCTGCTATTCAAGGTGGCATTAAATTAAACATATTTTGATTTGTGTATTTGTGTTTTCAGTTTTTTTTTTCTTTGGTGATTTGTGTATTTGTGTATTTAGATGTTACATGCATTGGCAATTTTATTGATTGATGGAACTTCCACATTTAATATATTGCATAAGAATTATTATTAAAGATTTATGGTTTTGCATGAAGATTAAAGGCTTGGACGTTGATGCACTCTTCATTTCTCACATTCAAGTAAACCAAGCTCAGAAACAAAGGCGTAGAACATACCGTGCTCATGGAAGAATTAACCGTAAGTATAAGTGATTTTACTTTTGTAAGGAATTTAGGATAAACTTATAATGATGATGTGTTTTGATTGGTTGAAAATCTGTCTCACAGCCTACATGTCATCTCCGTGCCACATTGAGTTGACTTTGTCTGAAAAAGAAGAGCCAGTGAAAAAAGAGGTAATCCCATAGCCTCTTGTTCTGATGTTCACTTTTCAGAGTGCTTTAAATTTTAATTCTGTTATCAAAGTAATATTTAATGATAATAATAATTTCTATTCTTTATTTATATTACTAAATACTAATAGTTAGGGTACTAGTATTGAATTATTATTACGTTGAAAGAAAATCAGGAGTCAAAATGGGAATGAATTCCCAAGAGTCTTTCGAATCAATGCGGCCTGACTCTCAAACTCAAACTCATTAATCAATAATCCCACTTTACTTTCGTTTCCTACTTTACTTTCGTCTCCTACTTTACTTTCGTTTCCTACTTTATTTTCGTTTCATTCCCTTGTTTAAGAGCCCACAAGTGAAGTGTCAATCCATTTGAATAATATGTTGTGCATTTAATTAGGTTTATATGTGTACCCACTATCTATGAAACCTGTCCCTGTTAATATATACACCTACCTTGTTGTCTAGAACCGACGAAGATTAAGAGCAGCTATTGGTGATGTCTATTTATGTCACTGACTTTATGATTTTGAAATTAGAAAAAAAGGGTTGAGGGGTTAGAAAGTGTTGTTGGAGATAGGAGGTGACCTTTGAGGAGTCTTGTAATTGCCAGACAATTATTCTATATTAGAACTGAATTAAGTTTAGGTGGAAACTGGCAAGTAAGAATTAGGGGTGTTCATGTCCTGGTTCCAGCTTTTACTCAAATCTTGTATTTCAATATCAAAAGAGGTTATTTTTATATAAACAGTTTTTAAACTGGGTTATAATTTTATTTACTAGCCCCTGACAACATCTGTATTCTCATTTGCTCTCTTTTCCTTACACTTCTACCATCCCAAATCGTGATACAGTTTAGGGGTGTTCATGTCTAGCTCCAGCTGGTTTGGGTGAAAAGTTTGTGTCAGGTTCTTAACTATGGCTTAGGAAAAAGACTAACCAAATCGGCCAACTAGTTCTGTAAAAGACAGACAAACCGGCCAGGTTGGTTAAGTGGGGGGATAGACTGGCCAGTTTGGTTAAGTGGGATAGACTGGCCAGTTTGGTGGTTTGAACCAACTTTTTATTATGTTCTGAAAGCATAATTTTTTACTAAATTTTAAAAATGATAAAGATGGCTCATGGATATAATACATTTACATTACTTTTTATCTAAAATAAAAGTAGTATCTATCAAACGATAAACTGCAGTCCAGTCTACACGGTCAGTGTAAAACTGTAAACAAACATACTGTCAAAACCGAACTCTATGTTTTAATGACTTATGAACTCGTCTAGTATGAATGCACGATATAGGAAGTTAGGAACAGAGTGAAGATAAATTAGATTTCTTTGCATTTGGACTTTTTATATTTGATAGTTCACTTTTGCAATTTGCTAAATAAAGTTAATCCCTCGAGAGTTTTTCTAATTGACAGTGTTGTGTTAATTGTGCTGCAGGCAGAATCTCAGCTGGCAACCAGTGGAAAGTCAAAGAAGTCCCAGGCTTAGCTTAGTGCATGGTTTGACCAGAAAAGTTTTGAACTACTTTTTGTCATTTGTACTGTTGACTTTTGAAGAATTTTTGTTTGACCATCTTTGTTTTGTGTCAACTATATATGGTTCATGGATGGTTTCTTTTGTTGTCAAATGAAAGATGGTATTTATGATTATTGACTTCTGTGTTCAACAGTCAGCTGTGATGATCAAGTAAATTGAAGTCCTGAATCTACTAAATCATGTAAGTAGATTGTAAGTTAGTGACTGGAGAGATAAAAGACTACAATGTGTGAGATCTAAACATCAAATTGTTTGCCAAATCAATGTATTTGATTGTGCTATATTTGGAAATTGTGTCTAGGTAGCCTAGTAAGAGGATTAGTTTAGTAATTTCTCTAAATTGTCTAGATGTGTAGATGAGAATTGTTATTTTTTAGAACGGTAAGTTCATGGGATCCAGTAGTATTTTGTTATGGTTGAGATTTGAGTAAATCTTGATTTGCGTTGAGCAGATGACATTCAAAAGATCAATGCGGGAAACTAATAGAGGTATAATTCAAATATTCAGCCTTTGTTAGAGAAGAAATAGATACTTACCTTTGTTATATATGTCTATAATTTATACTGCTTTTTATCAAGAATGAAATATCTATAATTTATTGATAGTTGAGTGAGTAAATCTTGAATTGCGTTGAGCAATGAGCCAATGACATTCAAAAAGTTAATGTGAGAAACTAGTAGAGGTAGAATTTAAATATGGGTAAGGTTATTCTACAAAGTGTATTTTTATTACAAAACGTGAGAAACTACAATGATGCTAAAAAAATCATAAAAAATTATATTTTATGATCTAATTCGAATTTCAAAAAAATACTTCGGAGTCTCTGTTCCTCCCGTCGTCCTCTTTCAGAATTTTTTTTTTAAATTAAAAAAAATCAATGTATTTTTATGAATTGTGTCTTTCATAAATGACACAATAAAAAAACATTTATTTATTTTTTATTTTTTTTCTTAGTGAGGACGGCTAGGGGAACAATAGTTCGGAATTACTTTTTTGAAATTCGATTTAGATTGTGAGATATAATTTTTTGTTACTTTTTTGACTCGTGTATTCTCATACTTTGTAGTAAAAAATACTTTTTTGACTCGTGTTTCTTTAAATATTTAACCTTTGTTTAGAGAAGTAGATACTTTACCTTTGCTATGTCTATGATTTATAATGCTTGTTATAGAACAAGATATTCATCAGTTAGTGGTTACTAACCCTATTGGTAATTTCATGCAAAGAAATGTGTTAATTTAAGTAATCTATCTGTTTATGGGTTTATTTATGTCCGCTAGAGTTATTTAACAAGTTAATTTGAATTTTCAAAATTTACAACGAATCAAAATGAATTAATATTATGAAACTTGTTAGAATGAGTTGTGTATAGTATTTAGTAACCAAGTTTAGTGATTTTGTATAAAATTTTCACTTCATCGAGTTGATCACTATTTACCAATATGCACCCTTTAATATGAAATAGTCTACTTACCTTGCTACAAAAGTGTCACACCCCCGCTAATAGCGGAAACACGAGGATGCGACGGACGGGATCGTCATAACACTTGGTTTGTTTACAGAGACATAATAAATGCAATGATCCACGTGTCATGACGTTACCCGACACAATGGTGACTTGTGTCGTGGTTAGTCAGTTCCAC
>BJCN01320435.1:0-16207 GCA_018326445.1 Flaveria brownii
TCTGATTTAAATATTATTTTCACTATTAGACAATCATGTGTTATGAACAATCAATCATTCCCTCGTCCGCTCCGATGATTCCGCCGTCGGTCGGGGTGTGACACTTTGTACGTATACGTAAACAACAAATTTAATGTATGCTATGTATGTTCTGTATACTAATCATATGATGAACAAAGTGTTACGATGGAGAAGAACTAAGATTAAAATATTGAGATTAAGAAGTGATCCAATATATTCTGTGTTTCAATGTAACAATAAGAGTTACATATATGTAATGCTTAGTGCTCTGATCCACATAAAAAGTTGAGTGTACTTACATGTACGTATCATCATCGATTCCTTCAGAAAATAACATGTTATTCTACTATCTAATTACTATACGTAAGGTATATACGTAAATCATCATCGTCATCGTTCTTGAGAGCTTCATCATGGTGATGATGATGATCATCATATAGTTAATTAAGGTATGATTGTTCATCACCGTGGTGAGTCTTTTGTTCAAGCAGGAGTAGCTCATCATCCTCATCATTTTCGTCATCAATTTCTTCACCTATCCTCCAACGCGCAACCATACTTGTCATACCTTCGCTACCCTCACACCTCCACCTCTCTGCTTCTCTAAATGCTTGAATCAGGTCGCTCATCAGCTCACCTATGATTGAAGACTGACATAGACAATAAAAGAATTGTTATGGAATGGGTGAATGATATGCAACTGATGGGATTAAAAAACAACGTAAATAATAGATTTAATTTTCAAAACCGTCTTCATCTTCAAACTAGCTTTACATATCATATCGATTCAATACCGGATTGTTTTTATGATGTTTTTATTTCTTGGTTGAATGCATCGACAAAGAAGAAATCCATATAAATGATTGAGATATTATGCCATTTTGATTTAAGAAGGAGAACTACAAATTAAGAGCTGATCGATTCATTAATTAACTTGGTTATTTCATATAAAATATATATGCAATATTCGAACTAATGAAGATATTATTGAAGACATGCATTAAAAACAACTAAAAAAAAACTAAATAGATTAGATAAATAGGGAATTTGAATAAAGAAGATAATTACCAAAAATACTTAAATTAAAATTAAATAACTTTATAATTTTATAATTGGTTGGTATTGGTTTTCATGGTGTTCAATTAAAAGTGTGGTTTTCATGGTTTTATTTGTTTATATACTAATGTTTTAAATATCTTGTAGATTACTGCACATTTTCACATTCAAATGATAATCAACGATCGAAGTCTAGATCAACTATATTCAGAAGAGAGAGATCTAAACCATGTTATGAAAAAGATGGAACTCTTTGGCCAAATAAAAGGTAGTGTTTTGCAGTCTAGTGTCGATAGTAAGGAAATGTGATTAAGAAAGGTAATTCGTTCTACAAAGATGTTTGCAATAGAAAAGACTTTCCACACCTGGAGGCGTGGAGGATTGTTCGGTCTTACTTAGGTTGGACTAATATTCCTACAATGGATAACGTTTCATAAAAGACAAAACAAATAAATCTGGTCACTATACCACATCTTCATAAGCTTAATCTCCAGACATCAATCTCAACGATGATAAGAATGTAAAAACCCAAGAGACCAACTTGGAAAGGCAAGAGATCGACCGTATCATCGACGTCATAAAAAGAACTTTTAGCGAAGATCGGGAATTTCAACGCCTTAAGTCAAACCAAAGCTGAGCAAGGAGAAGTTAAGTCTTATGCAAGAGAAATAACAAGTTCAGGTTTGATTAATGCGATAATAACAAATGTTGGCAGAATAGCAACACAAAGCGTACTTGAAGTTCATCTTAAAAGACCACTCGTTTTGTTTCGGGCCAATGTTGTAAGTTGTCGCACAACAGAACCAGATCAAGATGATCTATTTACCTCCACTAGAATTATATCTTTTTTATATATAGATATATAGAGATGGAGATGAAGAAGCTTGGCTTATAGAAAAAGATTTGACTGAAGTTACCCTCTAAATCACAAGGTTTCAACTTTCAAATTCTATCTGTATACAGTAAACCAACTTTTTTGCATTTAGGAGATGATGATCAATCAAGTATAAAGCAGTATATCCTTAATCAACAAAACTATAACCAAGTTGTAATTTTATTTCATTCAAAGATAATGTATCACATAAGAACAGTTTAGAACCAAAACCATTTTGACCTGTTACACAACCTGATCTTATCGTTATACCACTCACAGGGGAAATCATATAAAAGACTATGTAATCCTCCTAACAAATTCAAATTACATACCATATCCAGGTTCATGTTCGGAAAGCAATTTATCACGAGTTCTTCAAGTACATCTTAAACAACAAAATTTAACCATACAGGATAACCTTATTTTGCGAAAATCTGCACCACTCTGGAGGGCCAAAAGTGATTGAATAGTAGCAGCAACTGAATGTACATAAATATTGCAACTGGTCACAGCTAAAATATGAAAACCACACTGTCGTGAACCCTGGATTTCTGGTTCTGGGCTACACACTCCGATATCCACATCAGGTTCCTGATCTCCTGCTCCTTGAGTCGCATGTATGCAAAGAACACACCATAGTGGAACTGCACATTCACACAATGGTTTTGTACAAATACATTAACCTTGATTTGCATTTCACCAAATGGAGATTATGTGATAAAGTGATTTTAGTTTATAAAATAATAATAATAATAATAATAATGAGAATAAGAGAAAATGTAGTCAATTTATTTAGTGTAATATACCTCTTTAGTTATGTTTGTACAATTTCACACATATACCCATGACTTAGGTGACAAGTTCATGTACAAACTTTTACCACCTATAGCCATGAATTAGGCAACACCAAATTCATATATCAACTTTTACTCGCATATCATTTAATATGGCAAGAGGAAAAACACTTTCAGAAAACGTGAATCTAAAAGAATGATACACGAATACAATCCATGTATCGTGTGATATGGGAAGATGAAGAGGCTATTTTAGGGATACACGAATCTCATGTTTAGATTCACGATAGTTATTGCATTCCACCAAAAACGAACGGTCCCCATTAGTCTGAAGCCAGAACAAGTCATTTTCGGTATGTGTGTAATTATGTATAGAGACAGGGAGTTCTTTTCAGAACCAATATTATGTTGAGAACTACGAAAATCGTATAATAAATTTGTACGTTTTGTTACAATGGCATTAGACATGGCGGTTACATAACCACTAACCCCGCTCTCTTTTTCTTTCCCATTGAATGATCAATGCACTACGGTACACGTGTTTTATACAATTCTTGCGGTTCTTAAAATAATATTGATTTTGAAAAGAACATGTCCATATATATACATATACCCGCAAGAATTGCCAATACACTTGTACATATAGCATAAAGATATTCAAGAGTGTCTTATATATCACATGCAAAGCAATGTTACAAATGCATTATGTAGTACTCACGGTTTTCATCATATTATCGGATCTGAAAATGAACGTGTCTCTCACTCCCCCCCCCCCTTTGTGTGAGCATGCACACGTGCGTGTATCCGCATTGTTGTTTCTAAATTTCCAAAAAAAATCTCTTTCCCGACCTCCCTTCTTGATTCATGTGTATTTGTCTTTTAAAATCCTGTATCTTTAAAATGACTTTTCGTCTTTTTACTATATGATGATACACGGGTAAAAGTTGGTACGCAAACTTGTCATCGCATAAGTCATGGTTATATGCATGAATATGTACCAACATGACCATAGAAGTACATTACACAAAAAAATTGTTATTTTCATGATTATAATAAAAAAATGATTTGAAGTACAAACCTGTTGCTCAAAAGATAAACAAAGTCGCTTCACTTCTTCTTCATAAAATGCCTTATCAAGCATTTGGCTCTCTCCATACGACAACTTGGAGAATATTGGCTGGTAAGGAGGGTATTTCTCCATCACAGCACGAACCTAAGTGGAGGTTTATTAAGGCACACGAATTAAATGAGACTAGTAAGTTACCCTTTTACCCCTTTAGAAGAATTAGAGAGTATTTATAGAAGAACTACTCGAAAATTTTGATAGGACAGTTACAGAGATAAAGCATACCTGATCTATGTCCTCACAAACAGCAAGTTCCTCATGGCCATAGGGGTAACTATTTTCAAAACCAAAAGGAGAACATAATATTAAGTAAATGAAAAGGAAGATAAACAAATATCCAATTAGTATATACATGAAAAGTTCTGTTAACTTACAGTAAACCAAAACTAGAATACAGCTTCCTACGATCATCTCGAGTAAGCTCTGTTCCAATGCTACATATGCAAGATTACAAACCACAAAGACAGACTACTGAGTTAACATTATAAACTTAACATCACTGAATGGCAAGATGGGCGAGCGAGCAGGTGGGTTGGGTAGCAACTTGTCAAGAGTCATTTTCAACACGGGTAGAAATGAGCCGGGTCAGGGTTGGTTGACGTGAACATTTTTGTCCACTTTTGAATAATAATATAAAAATTTTACAATAATAATTTAACATCTAATGAAATGATTTTAGGAGTTACACAGTGAAAATAGAGACTTTCAACCCGAGTGACATGTTTCAATTTTAGGTAGATTTCCTGAATTGACCATTTGAGATAAAACAAGATCCAAATTGACCCATTCATAAGTAAATGGGTCAAAATGAAACTGTAACGTATAGAGAATTTTCCTACACGAACAAGTTTACAGATAGTTGCAGCACCTGTTTATGGTAATATTAACAGCTCTTCTGTCGGCTTCAAAAGCTAGAAGATCAGACATAATTTCAGCAGTTGCGCCACCTAGTTTCTACTCACAAATTAATGTTAGAACCAAAATTTCGGAAAGCACTTGCAGATTCCAAAATGATCAGAAAATGCTTACCTGGCAAAACCGGTAGAAGTCCTCAAGATATGCTTTGTAAAGAGTATTTCTCATTATCTCAATGTTCATATCATCCAAATCCTGCAGATAATACCAGTTGTTTCTAAAAAATAAGACAACTGAAAAACCAAGCAATTCTATTTGCAATCAAATAATTAAAAACTTGTTTACCTCTGATGTGATGCACTCAGAGAAGTATGGAGCAAGTGGTGTATCCACAAGCACAAGTCTATAAAGCTCGCGCATATTCTGAGCAACTGCCAGTGTGGCAATACTGAAGAAACAAATAGAAAAATAATACCATATCAGCATTTGCAGCACAAGTCGGAAGATGTTTTGAAAAAAAAGAATTGCCTGTCAAACATTCCCAATGGGTGGCATTTCTCTAACAGTTCCTGAACATCTCTCTCATGCAAGGTTCCAGTAACAATCAGGACAACATTATCAATCATGTGACCATATCTGCGAGAGAAACAGAAAACTTAGCCCCAAGTAAATTTAGATTAGTAAGTTTCCTTTCCTCTTGGCCTTAAACTACAATCAAGAAGCTTAATATGAACTTAGAAGACTATTAGGCCCAATAAGCATGCATAAAATAATTGAGAACAAAGATTAAAATGCAAGGACACTTGTAAAATACAATTTGCAGCAAATGCACTTCTACAGGAAAAAGAAAAAGAATCAACAAAATAGTGTGGTTAAGAGAATGTTCAGCTTCAGAAGAATAAGAAAATCTACATACGTTATATACTCTAAGAAGGTTGACAGAGGCTCGGTAGCTTGGCATAACATGTGCTTATACTCCTCAACCAACTTAAGGGTGCATTTCTCTACAATTGTAGTGGTATGCAATGGTGAAGGCTCTGCAAAAAATACGATAAACATGATCAGCAAAGACAATTTTGTAACCTCCCATCCTAAAATGACGCAAGATGAAAAATCTATAGATTTTATTAAAATAACATCACCTAAACTATATAAAAGTAACATGTTCTACATCTTCATACGATGAGTCATCCCATTTCCAGATTTATCCCAGAATCATGGGGCCAAATATTCTTCTTATACTACTTTAAACAAAAATACTTATTCATATACATATAAATGAAATACAAAATCACTTCCACATATTTATCCAGTCTTTGTCAATTAAATCCAAACAAGAGCTGTCCAAGACACATTTCCTTAAAACTTCACACATAACAACACATTATGAAAAAAATGTTATAATGGCAGGGATAGGGTGTGAGAAGTTAAGTGAAAAATATATATCATCCTTGACCTGGGGTAATTTAAATCTCAAACGGCAACAAAGTTAGGGTATACGAAGTTATGCAATAGTTACATAAAAGTCACATTTTAAGCCAAAAAAACGGTTCATTTGAAGGAGGGAGCATATCAAAGTGGGTATACGTATAGATTCTCATGGGCCAAAAGATCAACCACCCCAACACAGAATCAAAAGTAGATCAATAGGTACCAGTTTCCTTATAGCTGAGCATTCAATTTAGCACAATGACTTCACTCTCTATCAGTCTACTGTAAAAAAAGCAATCTGATCATAGTTCTTCACATAAACTAAGCTCCCCAGCCAATCAAACTATTATGAAGAATTGTAACGTCTGTAATTGCATTAATATTCGATATAAACAGTGTCTGATCTCCGTTCTTCTCCACATAAACTAAGCTCACCGACAAATCAAATCATCAACGACCTCAAACCGATCTCACCAAACACCAATTTCAAACGAACCAACGGAACATGAGAAATCCGAACAAACATATTCAAGCAATCAAATTCAATACCGTTTTGAAGATAAGGTCCGTATTCGGTGGCGGTTAGATGCATCTTGATGTCATCAAGGGTTTCACACTGACAGAGATTGTTGTAATCAGCAGCGGTTAACAATCCAGATCTGTGGCCCCTAACGATCGCTTCCAGGTAACCTCCGTGAATGTTGAAGGTCATAGCTTCAAATCCGTACATCTTGGCCGATTGAAGAGGATCTAACGAAGAATTGAATTCGATAGGGTTAGAGTTCCGATTGAAGAACCCTAACAATGGAGATCGAGAAGATGAAATTGGCAGATGTGAGAAGGGGCGGATATTGTAAGAGGGGTAGTTTGGATCAAATTAAAATTCAGGTATTTTTGTAGATGATTGATTGCTTACGTGTATCGTATTATCTAAGAAGAATTACATGTATCCTTTACATTAAAAAATTACATATATCATCGAAACACAAGTTTCAATATATAATGTATAGAATTTGTTAAGAATCCTTTAGGGAAACATGTAATTTCATAAGCTTAGATGAGAGAATATGCAACTGCCCTATTATCTAAAGGCATTCGAGTCGAATAGAGGGTGCGATAGTTGAACATGATTAGATTATATGATTAGGTTATGTGTAAGACCATTCGGTATGGTTATCACAGCTAAGGTTGTGAGCAACTAGGGAGTATCACCTTAACGCGTTAAGTATTACGTCATGTTGACGTGGTCCGTGGTAGTAAGGCGTTAACGTTAGATGAGTCATGGCATTGAGGGCAATTATACACACACGTAACATTAAATAATAATAACATATAATAATACATGGTGGATAGAAGAATTGTGGCATGTGAAAACTATCTTTATGTGAAATGTGATGAGTAAGTTCGATAACGTTATGATTTAGTAAGTGCAAACAAATAAATGCATCCATATAAGCTTTATGTTTAGGGGTGGTCATGCTGGTTAAGCTTGTTTTGTAGGTTTATGATTGTAATAAGTTTTTTTTTTGCCTTGCATTATTTTCATTTTTTTTAAAGTTTGCTTATAGTTTTGTTGACTTTTTTTTCTTTTTAGTTTCTTTATTTTTGTTACTTTTTGATCGGTCTTTAACTTTTAACACCTTGGTTGTATTTAACGTTTCGAAAATTACAAATGCGGTTTATGAATTACGACTATAAACATAATAGTGATTCACAATCATAGATAAAAAAAATATCAGACACATCACACAACGTGAGTTAATATTTAAATCTACAATCAAACTATAATTTAATCTTTTAGTTGCATGAACATGCGACATAATTATTTATACTTACGTTAACACGTTACGAATACAACCCTGATATACCAATCGCGTACCGCCATCATCAAACACTATAACAGTGCTATAACAGTACAAACATTTTTTCCAGTGCAAATGGCTAAATCCACACTCTCTTACAAATTTACATGCAGGAAGTATACCTTGTAATGCAACAACTGTTCTGGTTTAAGCAAGTATAACCATGAGAAAAAGGATACACTCAACATTCAGATTTCAGGGTGGTTCATCATGTCATCATGATAAGCTAAGTCGAACCTTTCGTCCTGTTGTGTTCAATAAAATCCGACTTCTGAACGACGAACAGAGGGCAGAGATTCCCACCGTCACCGGCGGCTGATCATCGTCAGATTCACGTCAATCGTTCACAACTCACTTTTCCGGCGCCCTAACGTTAGTTTATTTCCTAATTATTTTCATACGATTGATCTCATGTCAACCAAACCCTAGAATTGATTAATATGCTATAATCATTCAACCGTTGGTTACTTTTGGCTTTTGATGCTCAGATCTAGGGTTCCAGGACAAATAGTTTGTTGAAATCGTTTTTTTGATGTAGTGATTAGCTAGATGCGTGATTGATTGATTGATTGATTGATTGGATCTTGTTGTGAATTGTTTTTTGTTGATGTGTGTAATAGGCGGTGAAGATGACGACGCCGGCGAGGAAGAGGTTAATGAGGGATTTCAAGAGGTTGCAGCAGGATCCTCCTGCTGGAATCAGTGGTGCGCCGTATGATAATAATATTATGCTTTGGAACGCCGTGATATTTGGGTAGGTGGAAGTGTGAATTAATGTTTGTTTTTGTTTTTGGATGATGTGAGTTTATTAGTTATTACTGATTTGTGCTATTTTTGTTGCAGTCCTGATGACACTCCTTGGGATGGAGGTACTTGATTCACTTCCATATCTTGTTGTATACAGTATATGTGTATGTAGATAGTAAGATCTAGAATTGGATATCTGTTGAAAATGTAACACTACTGAGAAGTAGAAGTTGCACATAGATGATGTTGAACAGAATTGAGCTTGTGTCACCTTTCTGTCCATATGCTATTGAAACCTAATGTCCTGGGATTCGTAAAAGGAAAGCAAGGGCATTGAAAGGGTTTAGTTAGTGTTCTCTTTTTTTTACTAAAGCACGTACCTTTTAGGCTTTTGCGTATACGGCTATTGGCACACTAGACCTAAAGTAAGAAGAATCACAAATCATAGGGCCACTGGGTCAGCATGGGTTTAATTCTCATATTGCTAACTTGTTCTTCTTGCATATGCATTTTTAATCATTTTTCAATTGGTTTATTCATGATGTAAACACTGCCATTGGTTTGTCTGTATGTTTAAGTAAGCTTTTGAAATAACAAATTTTGTTGTTATTGTTGGCCAATTTTTGGTTTTCTGAAAGTTTTAGTACTCAATATGGTCAATGTGTTTTATGGTTGTATTCTTTGATAACATGTAGTGGGCACTCTCAGGTACGTTTAAGCTGACATTGCAGTTTTCTGAAGATTATCCAAATAAGCCACCGACAGTGCGCTTTATTTCGAGAATGTTTCATCCAAACAGTAAGTTGTCTTTGTCAACAAGATTATAACTTCTCAATCGATGTGTGTATTGGCCATGAGACATGATTTTGTTTGTTAGCCTTGTGAATGGAGCATGTGGAACTTGCATTAAATTTATATAATTCAGCCTTTGCTGAGTGTCATCAGAGAGTTATACAGGCACCCAAAACTAGAAACCAGGAGCGGTGCCACAGTGGCCACCCTCACCACACTCCTACCCACCACACTCCTACCCCACCACCAGGGGCTTTTATCAGCAATTAATTTTTTTTATTAATATATTATTAAAGCCAACTTGGTAAAGCTGCATAATTCGAAGCTTAGTGTGTTCAATTCTTAACTCACCCATTTTTCTTTTGATCTTTTTTTCTCATACAATTTTCTTTTGAAATCATTATTTTTAATATTTTCTCTTATTACTGTTTTTGGTGTCATACTTAAGTTTTTAATGATAAATTTTATCATCTTTTTACCGCGGACAATATATTTTTCTTATATCTCAGTTGATAGTTAATAAAATATTAGCTAACAGGTCAATTTTGGATTTGCTCCCACATGGAAATTTTTGGCTCCGCCCCCATGAGATGCCAAACTGTTTATTGTGATCAATGAGAGGAGCGTGTTTGTATCAAGTTACCAACATACTTGTCATACTTATTGATATATAACAACAAATTGCTGCATTTTGTTCTGTTCATATTTTCTCTGTTGGTGATGGTTACTTCATTATTTTTCTATCGACCAGTCTATGCAGATGGGAGCATATGCTTGGACATCCTTCAAAACCAATGGAGTCCAATTTATGATGTTGCTGCTATTCTTACATCAATTCAGGTGAGCTAGCTTTAATTATTCATGACAGGGTTTATGATCTTTGAAATTTTGCATATCAGCATACTTTTGTTCTAGATTCGTTTTTTAAGATATAAACACATAGTTGGTTTCATACATGATTAGAAAATGATATAAAAACAGTTTGGAATATCAAATTAGCAATAATGCAATATGAATACTTTTATGATCATTTGAAACTTTTCATTTCACTTTAGTTCTCTTAAAGACTAAATTATATAAGTAAATTAATAAAGCATGTATATGTGACTGCTATTTGAAAGAAAAAAATCAAAAGAAATGTCCCACTTTCATGGATGTATATACATTCTAATGACTCATCTCCCTGAATGTTACCTGAGCTCTGAGAGAAATGATTTGTTGTTTGGTGATGGAGTAGAAACTATAAAGGAATAACATTAGAAGTTGTACAAAAAGAACAATTTGGTGATGGTATAAATGGAGAAGAGGTTTGATTGTCACTTGAATAGTAGGTAAAGCTAAAAAAACCATAGCAGGAAGTTGGTTAGATGTGGCATCACCATCAGTTAAAAGATAATTGTATATAATTATTAATGCCTCGTGTGCGCGCATCGTGAATCCATGATGTGCATGGGCCGTCAACCTTGTTGTACTTCGTATTTCATGAGTTATGCTTTAGTAGTGTTTTTAAGTTTATGTTTGATATGTATGCTTTCCTGCTCTGTTTTATCCTTTGCTACTGATTTGTATATTGTTAGGTGTGCCTGTAGTTAGATTCTATGCATACCTTTAGTTATAGGGTGCCTCTAGCTTCAGGGATGCTTTTAGCTCTAGGTGTGCCTGACATACGTTAGCTTTTAGTTTATGTTTGTTGTGTATGTTGTCCCGCTCTGTTTTATCCTTCATATTTTTATTTGTATGTATTATTGTTTTTGTGCTTCATATTCTTGTATTGTGCTTTATGTTCTATGAGCCAAGGCTCCATCACCACCCCTGGACCCTACTCTACGAGTGTGATTTTCTTGGATATGTTTGTTTGTTTTAATTGCATAATATTATGGGCATTTTTGTCATTTTAGTTTTCAGACATAAATTTGGCCAAAATTGTTATAAATGTAATTGGATAAGTACTTGTGTGGCCTATAAAGTTGTTTTGATATATGGTGTGAAAGCTGAATACTTGGGTGGCCTTTCCATTGTAGTCATTGCTCTGTGACCCGAACCCAAACTCACCAGCTAACTCTGAAGCAGCACGGTTGTTTAGTGAGAATAAGCGCGAGTACAATAGAAAAGTGCGTGAGATTGTTGAGCAGAGCTGGACTGCTGACTAAGACTCAACCTGCTGGTCTGTATCATGAGTTGCAAAAGCTCATTTCCAGACCTTTATAGCATGCTTGTTCAAGAACTCACTTAAACATTAATAATGGTACGATATATTTAATTCCAAGTCTTGATTTTTTAAGTTTCATTTATAGGGCTTTTAAGTATCTTGTACTGTTCTGTTGCTTGCATTTTATGACTTTTCTGTACATAATGATTTCATGTAATATAATGTCTTGAAATTTACCTTTTTTTCTGATTGGATGGGGTAACTGGTAAGAAGTGTTTACTGTTTGAGACTACACATGGACCACATGGTCATGTGATGACTGCAAGTTGTGCTTCCCATCAGGGAAAGTTAGTCTTGCGTGGTTAATTTTAGCATGGGGTGGTTACTTATTTCATGACCAATGTGATTTAAAGCTCGAGTTGAAAAAGATTCATCTAACTCGAGTTTGCTATTATGCTATCAGTTTCAAGGAACATTTACTGTTTAGGGTGAAGGTAGTTTAGAAACATTAGTATTATTTAGCGGCAAGGGATGGAAGTACTAGGTGATATTACTTTAAATTAGCACCAACAATATCGGTCCAATAAACTAGACATTTTGATTAGCTTCATAGTTTTCTTGTGCCTTAACATAATAGACAAATCATTGTTATTAAAGCAATATTCTCATACAATCTCATGAATTTGAGTAGGGCGATCCTTTGATGCATGCCAGCTTGGAAGATGTCATTGAAACAACCTGGTGATGTTAGGCATGATATTGATAACTCGAAAGAATGTAGCTCAAAAGGTGCATGAGATATGTTTTAATAACTATGACGAAAGTAGAGATATGAAAAATGTGTTAAGTGATAAAAATCAGAGGGTTCATAATGTCATATCTAGGAGTAGGGTGCAAAGAACTCATACATCTAACTTATGCATATATCCTGTTTACACTATATTTGGCTTCTCCCCTGTCATCGTGCAGTTTCGGGTTTTCATGACCTAGTTTTAAAATGTTGAAAAAGCATAATAATCTTGAAAATAATAAAATATTTTTATAAGTCTACCGATTCATTCAGGACAAGTTGACCTATGCCATTTGCATGTTATGTTTAATAAGATATTTTTTTTTAGAGTTATGGCCAAATTATTTTGACATATAGGATTATAAGGTGTTGGGTTTTGCTTATTAAAATTCTTTTTTTGTAAATAAGCATCTTCAGATAACCAATTTTAAACTGTTAATATACATTCAAAACTATTCATATCACTAACAAGTAATCACATTAGCTTATTCAATTGCCTACAATTATTTATTATTTCAAGGGAGTAAATGCTACTCAAATTTAAATATTGTTTTATTTGAAACTTTTTATATAAACGATAAATTCTTAAAAATAAAGTGACTTATGTAAACATATATGAAACTTTGTTACTTTTTCTTATATATTCCGAGATAAATATTCAGTAAATAAACCAAGCCTCATAATGGTTTCATTAAATTCAGCTTGAAAAAGATAACCATTATATCTAGTAATATTTCTGTTGCCATTGAAAAAACTTAAGTTTCCGAACAATAAAACAATAAAAGAAACTCGAGTGGGTTTATAGTTAAACAAAATGTACAAGTAAAAGTCAAAAACTATATTTAAACTTCTTTATTATTTATGACTTTAATTTTTATATGATTTTAGTAAACTAATTCACACTTCTAGTAAGCAATAACCTATACATCCTTTATTATCATTTGTCGTTATTTACCATCCTTGGTGTCCACTGCTTGTACTTACAAAGAGAAATGATGTTCTACCGTAATATGATAATTGTACTAGGAGGGTCACCATCTCTAGATGATTGGGCATATTGGTAATGATACAGTGATACACCAACTATGCTAAACGAGAGTTAAATAAACTAAAATTAAAATATGATGATAGTTAAACCTTGGATTAAAGCCTCGCAACTAATCTAAGACTAATCATATCTTAATCATTTACTAGCTTCTTGTTTATCACTTGCATTAAGAAACAACTAATGATGATCAAGACCCATCACAATTCATAGCTAAATTATCGTGGTGCTGGTGACCCATTACTTATTTACTGTAACATTTTAATGATCTAAAATTTTAGTTTAGAGTTAAGTTCGGTTTTGCTCCATGAGTTTTGACAAAAATAACCATTTTCATCCAAAAGATTTAAAACATCAATTTACCTCCAAAAGTTTCATAGTTTGTTTCACTTTAGTCCAAAAGTTTTATTATTGTTTCAGCTTGAATCCAAAATAATAAAACTTTTGGACTGAAATTGAAATAAAATATGAAACTTTTAAAGCTAAATTAATGTTTTTAATTTTTCAGAGGTAAATTGTTATTTTTATCAAACTTTAAAGAGTAAAATTGAAATTAACTCTTTAGTTTGTGATCTTAACTATTAATATCTGTGTATGTCAATAATAATTGGTCTTTTTGGATTAAGGGTTTTCTACATATATAAGTGAATACACAAATTGTTAGCAGATTTAGGAACTTTTTTATAGGCATCACTTGACTTTCGAATGCGAAAGTAATACATAATATATGTACCAGATAACAAAATCGTCTCAACGATTTTGAAGGTCCTTCCTTTAGGCAGTTAACATAATAAATCATTCTTCTTTATCTAGGTTGAGGGCCAAAAATTTTGTTTTTGTTTCTTTTGTCTTTTTCATAAGATTGCATTCATGCTTTCTAGTTTATTGTATACTTATATATATATATGCTACGTCACACTTATATATGAATTGGAGGCCTAACTAAATTAATAAAATAAAATGATTAGCCTATTTAAATGTTTTACACATGTAACATAATATATAAAATTTAAAGGAATGTACGTACAAACTAGTTTAGGATTGAACCTGCCCTACCAAATAATATAACATGTTATCTTTTTTTTACCACGGTGTTTACTAATGTGAATCCATGCACATGTATAACACATTATTCTATAACTAAAAATATCAAATCTATAACATCCAATAAAAGAAGGTTTATTTTGTCACTTGTCATTCTCTTGACTTATATTTTTGTCACTTGTCATTCTTTTATAAATCCTTACATCATTTTTCCCTCCAAAAGGGTATTATAATAATTTAAACATAAAACTAATTTTTCTCTCTTATTAAAGATCATTTTTATTAATTGTTATATTTTTCTCTCATTTAGATTTTTTAAAATCAAGGTATATTTTTAAAATTAGATTTTATTTGAAAAAAAAATCAAAAAATCACATCTTTTTATTAAAATAAAACTAATAATAAAAAACTTTTATATTATATGAAATTTTTGAAAACACTAAATATTTTTGAAACAAAATATTCTAAATCGGTCATTATTTAAAAAATTATAAAAAGGTGAAATTTCTTAAAAACAATCTTATAAAAACAATCTTAAAAACAAACCGGAGTTTTTAATAAATAAGATTTTTATAAAAAAATATATATTTTTTATAAAAAATCTTAAAACGAATGTTTAAAAATGAAACTATTTACATAAGAGAGTCAAAAAGAATAATATAGTTGTTTTATTTTCTTGAACTATTACGTTTGTATAATTCATATCCTATATTAAAATATCGTACAATAAATCTTTGTGTTTATTATTAACTATAATCCATTTAATGAATAGGTTTATAACCTATCTATCTATATGTCTGTCTATCTATCTATCTATAATAAAGAAAAAAAATAAGATAAGACGTGACGTAATCATAAGACTCATCATATTAACTTTCTCATTTCTCTCTATCATTAAAACTAATATCAGATACTAATAATATTATTCATACAATTTTCAAAATAAAAAAATTGTATAATTTAATAAATTGTAAAACTATTTTTTTAAATTAAAAACACACTTTTAGAAAAAAGGCAACAAACATTTTAACATAAATCATTTTACTCAAAACAAAATATTTAAAAACCATAATTTTTTATATAACAAAAGTTTAAGAAAAATACATTATTGTTTATTTACTTAAAGTAGCTATTTATATGTAATTATAATCATATTTTATCTTCAAGTTTATAATACCTAAATTATTTTTACTAATTATTTAATAATTTATTTATTCAATCCGTGTAATACTCGGGGTACTAACCTAGTTTTATAAATACAAAATCTTTTTTCTTAAAACGTTATCATCTAAATATTATAATAACTAGTATTACACCCCTTGCGTTGCAGCGGGGGCGTAAAACCATGATAAGTAGCACCAATTTAACGTCATCAACAGCGATCACCAACACTAGAAAAACTTGTATTAAAAACGGGAAAATAAATCTCAATGGAAAGTAAACTTAAAAACGTTGAACCCCGCATGTGAAACGTAAAACATAAAAACAATAACCAAGTCGATCTAAGACTCACGCATTGTAAATGGGTCATTAAATGAGAAAAAGGTAGTTGTAAACACGTTGAAACACACACGCACGATGTGGCGTGTTAACTCGTAAAATTTGAACCGCAACGTAAAAC
>BJCN01320437.1:6113-23917 GCA_018326445.1 Flaveria brownii
CAAGTCAAAACGGCTCGATTCTTATAAGTGAAAATACTAAAAAAACACTGTCATGAAAAAAAAAAATATATTCCATTCGTTTTCAAAGACATGGTGTTTTTCAGTATTTTTAAAAAGTATGGTCTGCTTGCGAATGGAAAATCATAAAGAATGGTTCCGGTATTAATTATTGTGTATATGAAGTACACACAAGTGGGCATTGGTTGGGTTTTGCTTTTAATTATTCTTTTTTGTAATTTATGGTTTTATTTAATCAAGTTTGATACCATATTGTAATGTATATTCTCACCTGAAGCTTAATAATTTTATATACGAGTTTTTTTCATTCAAATTAGTTTATCCAGCATTAAGTTATTGTCACATATATTTTATATATGCATTTAAAGTTAGTTGAACTTTCTATATCTTTTATAGTGAATATATATATATATATATATATATATATATATATATATATATATATATATATATATATATATTAGTTACATTATGATGTAGCTAATTGCCTAATTTCCAACATGCTTTATATACATACAAATAAGTCTCATATGTGTGTATATAGAATGAGTTTTAGCTAAAGATGTGTGATAATACATATTATTTTAACCGTGATACGTAACACGATTAGTCAATGAGATATGGACATTTTTTTATAATGTTTTTATACATTAAGATATTGACTAAGAACGCATGTTGTTGCTACATTCAATCACGTGTTGGATGTCATTGTCGGGTATAGCTGAGTCTACCCTCCGTGATTCATTCAAGATTTTGGAACCCGACTATAACTACAAATAAGATCTACATTAGAGGGCCTAGGGGGTTTAGCCCTGAGGGCGATCCAACGCTTAAGTTAGTACCGAGTATAACATGGGCAATCCAAACCTTTGTGACTGTCACATTATAACATCAAAAATGTCACACTGCATTCATCGTTACTGTTAATGTGTGTAAAAATATACGCTTTTGAGTTGTAAAAAACAATAAGAGTAAATATCTTGAAAGCCTCATACTTATAAATCCTTGTAATGTTTTAGCACCTTTTATTACAGGATAAATCAAACTTTATTAATACGTGGGATAAACTTATCTTTGTTAAAGTTGTATCATTTAAATTTCATGTTACGTGGGATAAACTAATCTTTGTTAAAGCCATATCATTTTCATTTTATAAATTCTTATATCTTGAATTCCTTATACTTATAGAATACTTTTGATGTTTTAGCATCCTTTTATATATGAACTAAACTTTGTTAGAATTATATCATTTTCATTTTTCCAAAGACTTAAAACCTTTTGACTCCACTATTGAAAAACTTTCCCCAACAATCAACGTGTTCAATGATTATTACAAGTATGCATATTTAAACAAGTTTATATACTTAAATAAGTTATTAAATTTAGTAAAGAATTTTTATTGTTTTCTTATAATATTTTATTTTAATTTAGCTACTTGTGAAAAGATTTAAAAGAAAAAATCTTTATATTTTTATATGCAATTTGAACTTACGAAACCTCAACTATTTACATTCTCATTTTCTTTTCCTAAGCATATTGTTCTTTAAACATTGTAATTGGGTGTATTTAAAGAGATTTCTATATCAGTTTCTGGGTTTGTTTAGCTAAACACAAAATATGGTTTATTAGTTTATTCAGTTTATTAGGTTACATCTAAAGTACATGTTATAAAAAAAAGATTCATTTGGGCTATTCGGTTAAAACCAAATTCAAGATTTTGGTAACCCAAAACCGAATCATAGATTTAGTTCCATTTTTAAACAAACTGAAATCTAAGTTTGTTATTGGTTTTTGTTTGATTTGGTTTTTTGTTACTTGGTCTAAATAACGAACATTAGTATCATACATGTTTAACCGTACTCAAACAAGATGTATTTACATATCATACAACATTAAACATATAACAAACAATATTTTAATTTTGTTAAAACTTTAATAACTTAGAATTATTAAAATTATACAAGATTATGTTACACTTTAAGTACGTATAATAATATTTCAAGTGACTTTATAAACAGGATTTCTAGCGAGTTTATTATTTTTTAATAAATGATTTGTCAAAATAAAAACCAATTTTATATCCTATTGGAGCGATTCATTACATCCCTTTATTGATTTCAACCCTCCAATCACCGAGTAAGCAACTTAATTTCATGTTTTTAATTTTCCTCTTTTTATTTTATTTTTATTTTTCCCCCTTTCGTTATCGTCTTACAACCTGAAAAACCCTAGTTCCGTGTGGAAATTGATCTCTGTTTTCCTTCGATTCGAAGCTTTCTTCTCCACAGATCTGTTTCTAGGGTTCGATATCGTAATTTCACCCTTTAATTTCGTTTTCCCCTTCGATTTTGTTTGTATTTAAGGGTTCTGTTTCTTCAACCTTTGTTGTTGTTCCAAGCCCTAGCTTCATCGAACCATTCGATTTCTTCGTCTCTGTCGAAGAAATCAGAGATCTTTTTGTTTTTATATACTGTTAGGGGTTTGATTTTCTTTTTGAAAGAATAAAATTAGGGTTTCTGATTTATCGATTTTGTTTTTAGTTTCTGCGAACGTGAGTGTTCGTATATGTATGGATTCAGGAGTATTAGACGCTGATAAGATAAGAAAAGAGAAGAGTAAGTGGGGTGAGTGCAATAAGGTTTATACAAGAAGACGTAAACAAGTAATTGATAACGCCGCCGTCGCCACCGCTAACGCCACCGCCACCGCCACCGCCACCGCCTTTTCTCCGGCCGCCGCAGCGGTACCACCGTCTTCTCCGGTCACCGGAGGGCCCACTGTTTCTCCAGTCACCGAAGCGGTTCCGGCTTTTCCAATTACTACCGTGAACAACGAGCAATTTGTAACAGAAGAAGCGAATTTACAACGGGTAGCTGATTCGAATGATTCTTCAGGCCAAAGTCTACGGGACGAACGGGTGGCTGTGGGAAACGGGGTTGTGAGACCTATAGTTACGTTGGTGGATGATCGGGTGAGGATTCGTCTGGAAGCTTCGACGTCCAAGAATGGCATTCAAGAGCTTAGGGAGAAGCTAAAACTGGAGCTGGACCAAGTTAGAAGTTTAGTTCAAAGGCTTGAAGACAAAGAGGCTGAGATTACGCAGTATTCGAATCATTTGGTCACCGTGAACAATGATGACAGTTATAGTCGATTACAGTATCCAGGTGATGTTACAATAGATAGGAGATCACTGGTTAGAGTTAATTCAGAGATGGGTGCGGATTACATGAATAGGAGAGCGTTAACGAGAGTTCATTCGGAAATTGGTTCTGATATTGTTGATAGGAGGGCCTTGATGAGTGTCAATTCCGAAGTGGGTCCTCTTGAAACTCAAGAAATGTCAAGGTTTAGACAGTTAAGTGTATCAGTTGGTGATTATGTTGAGAAAGAGAAAAGGACGCCGAAAGCTAATCAATATTATCGAAATTCTGATTTTCTTCTTGGAAAAGATCGATTGCCTCCTGAAAGTAACAAGAAATTGAAATCTAATGGAGGTAGAAAGTCGGACTATGCGGTTAGTCTTGAAAGGCACAGGAACCAGGTGTTTAGAAGTTGTAGCAATTTGTTGCAGAGGTTAATGAAGCACAAGCATGGTTGGGTATTTAATGAACCTGTTAATGCAAAACTACTTGGGCTTCATGATTACCATGACATAATTAAACATCCAATGGATTTGGGGACAATTAAGAGTCGGTTAGCCCAGAACTTTTACAAGACACCTGGTGAATTTGCAGAGGATGTCAGACTCACATTTCGTAACGCCATGACTTACAATCCCAAAGGTCAAGATGTACATGTTATGGCTGAACAATTATCAGATATCTTTGAAGAAAAATGGGTAGTGATAGAGTCTGACTGGGGGTATGGAATGGTTCATGATACTCCAATTGCAAGAAAGAGTCATAATTTTAGGACTCTTGATAGGTCACAATCTATGGGGTTACCCTTCATGGCTAGGCCAAAACCTCCAAGTTTTGCACCCGTGAGTAGGACACCTGTCCCAAAGAAACCTAAAGCCAAGGATCCCAATAAGAGGGACATGACTTATGAAGAGAAGCAAAAGCTCAGTGCAAATCTTCAGAATTTACCTTCTGAAAAACTTGACAGCATTGTGCAGATCATTAACAAGAGTAATACTTCACTTGCTCAAAATGATGATGAGATTGAAGTTGACATTGATAGTGTTGATGCTGAAACTCTTTGGGAACTTGATAGATTTGTCACCAATTACAAGAAGAATTTGAGTAAGCACAGAAGGAAAGCCGAACAGGCAAGAGCATTAGCTGGAAATACTAATGGAGCCATGCTACAAGTATGAACCATATACAGCTTCTTTCTGTTTGTTAGATGATTTAATTGAAGATTAATGATTGTGATTATTTGACATTTATGCAGAACCCTGCTACGTTTATTCCAGAGGCAGCACCAGAAAAGAGAGCAGGTAACTTTATGACATTTTTTATATTAGTCATATGTTTGATTTTCGAAGAAATATGATCAGTTGTGCTGATATATTGCAAACGCTCGTCTCTTGTAAAGCAGATCAGCAGAATCCTGCTGCTAGTCCGCACAACCAAGGAGGGGACAATGCCAGTAGTTCAAGCACTTCAAGCAGTGATTCGGGAACCTCTTCAAGTGGTACTGGTTTGATAGACATGTTGGTTTTTTGTTCATTAAACCAATTCAAATGTTTTAATTGTTCTGTTTTCTTCCACACAGATTCAGATAGTGACAGTTCCTCCGCAGATGGTTCAGATGCAGGACAATAACCTAGGACCTTAAAGAGCAGCAGATTAAGGTAGCTTACAAGTCTTTTCTAATATCTACTCTGCAAATTGGGAATTTTGCTTTTGTAAACTCATCTTGCTCGGCATGGGACATCATATTTGTTTACAAACAATAATAGCTTACAAGAAATTAGCACCCATGGGACATCATTATGTAAACTCATCTTGCTTGGCATCTTAAGTGGTCAAATTGCTGAAATAGTTATGCAGGACTTTTGCCTCTTGTAGATTTTCTTGAACCATATTTGTTTTGGTTGGTGTTTATAGTTTATTATTGTTTGTGCTATCAAAATATTGATATAAAGAAACGAAAGCTATCAAAATATTGATATAAAGAAACGAAGTTAACTGCTCATTTGATCGACTACTTAAGAGGGTCAAAATTTTCCATCATAAGTCTTCTCTCTGCCTTTTCTTTTTTACTTTTGATGGGTTTTTTTTTGCCTGATATAATTGGCAGTCCTTTAATTTGGAATTTAGGATGTTGCATTTCTGAAATGGGCATCATTTTGATCACTATCTTTTTATATTCTTACTATGATCCTTTTCATAGTAAGAATATAAAAAGATAGAGATATACTGGTTTGTTTGTTTATGATTCTTCTCATATTCTTAAAATAAATTATAACAGAACTATTATTTTCTTTTTTTGTGCAGATTCTGGTAGATTCTTAGCAAAACTGATGTTATCCTGTGGAATTTTAAAAATGCATGTGAAGTGCCATATGATTTAATCGCAAAGTGTTGAAACGTTTCAGACGTGTGTTGATCTGGAAATTTTGCTGAACATGTTGGTTGTTTTATGTTGAGGAGATGCCTTCTATTAGAAATTAGGATGTATGAAATAGATTTTTTTAGGAATATGGGACTCCTTGGTGTGGCAAATGTAGGTTGCTAAGAATTGCTACCTGCTTTAGTTATGAGCAACCCATGCTAGGTTTTGATTTGTGTTTTAACCAAATGCAGGATTATTTTCATAAGTTGGATGGATGGGTAATGTTTTGCCCTAACATTATAAGCTGTTCAATTCTTTGTAACGTGTATGAGACATGCCTGATGATAAACTTAGGTAGCATGTACAGTTATTGCTTGTTGGATTTATCTGCTTTTGCCATTTCTTATTCTTGTGCTTGTTCCATTTCTCTTGTTTTCATCCTGCCAAATTTTATGTTTTATACCTGCTTGTTGAATGCGCAGGCCAAAATGTAAATGTTTGTATGTCTCAAAACAATTTGCTTCATTTTTATTTCAGCACCGAAGTGTAGGTGCAAAATACAAAATACATTATTTGGGGAGCAATTTGCTTTCTTTTTATAGGGGAAGCAATGATTAAAAAAAAAATCATTAAAGAGAGTATGCAAATTTGTAGCTCAGATTTAGCTTTGATGATCATATCTTGGATTCTCTTATCAATGGATGCATTCAATTCAGGCACAAGGGCTTCCAAACCTTGTTTCTCATAATCTGAAAGTGACCCTGGCTTAATGGTTTGGTACTGTTTGACTGCACAAACGAGCACTCAACATCTGGAACACTACTAAGTCCTTTTAAGCAAGTATGGCCCCTGTATCTATGCATAAAAAGCAGAGAACAGGGGTGCAAGTTCAACATCTAGACATAAAATTGAAAATGGATGGTTAAATTCCTTGATTCAATATCTAAAGATGCACAAGTGTACATAAAGTCTGAAAAGAAATACCTCTAGCATATATAGATTTCACACCGTTGTTATTCACTAGATTAAAAGGATTTGTAGCCTAGTGGTAACAAGGTATGTAGAAAAGGTGTAGACCTAGGAGTAGGATAGAGGGTGTATTAGTTTGTTGTTCTAAAAAAACTGAAAATATAAATTCAAACTTGTAGGTGTTGGGTGTAGCGGAACATTCTCTGGCCTGTCTGCACAACCTCGGCACCATCATCTTGAGTTTGTTTAGTGAGAGCAATTATTTCTTGCTTTTACTGTAGTCTTTCTTAAAAAGCATACATCAGTACCGTAAACTATTATGCATGTATGCAAGTAACTAGTGCCGTAAGCAAGTCATACCTGAGAAATAATGGTAGAATGGAAATGCAGCATGGTCACCAACAATAGGTACATTGGCATCTATAACATAGGAATACAGATAAACTTCAAATTAGGTTTATTGACTTAAGATAATATTATGAAATGAGTAATCTGTAATCATATAAGCAACTGGAACCCTTGCTTTTCTGGTATATAGAGTTTTGGCCCTAACATCAAGTGTGGTCATACCAAACAGCATCCTCTCATCATATGTACCTGCTTTCTTTAAAACCAAAGTGGAGTTAACAACACAGCTACTGATCATATTAACAAGTGAATCTTGGCCATAAACATATTAGAACAAAAAAAAAAGCATCAGATAAACCAGCAGTATAATCATCAAAAATTGACACCAACATTGACAAAAACATTTCCAAAAGAAAGATTAAAATTTCAGACACCAAAGTAACATATTATGGTCCCAAATATGCAAGTATATACCAAACTCTTTAAAATATGCTTATATGCACCTTATTCCATAACCTTAAAACTACGTATACCAAACCTTAATCACCACATATCTTCTTCTTCATCTTCCTATTGTTCTTCTTGTGTACAGTGTGATATTATTATGTATATAGACATGATGTAGTTTTACATATACAATGCTAGCTTATGTGAGTATATATTATTGTACATTGGTGTGAAGAAATCATTAGTTATTTTGTTTGTCATTTGGTTTCATCATCCTTGGTTTGTTATCATCAAAATACAAACAAACAAACATAAACATACACAGTATGTCCCGTTTAGAGTAGGGTCTGGAAGAGGTAGATGGTGGCCAGTCTTAGGCTCGATAACAATAACAACCAAAAATTGACATCAAAATACAAAGCAAAATTGATTTCTCACACGAAGGTAGTAATTGGCGATCGCAGTACCTAGAACTTTAAGATGAACAGCATCAACAGATCGCAACCCTATCCAATAACTAAATGACTACCATTAAACACAAAAAAAAAACCCTAGCTGCGCTAAAAATCCAAAGGTACAACAGCAGATTGAAAATGAAAGTGTAAGGAATTAAGGATGTAGTTAGGGAGAACCTGAGATCTGGAGTGAAAAAGGTTGTGTGATGAATACCGGCAGCTTGTGGTCGGCAGAAGATTCCGGTGAGTAGCTCCGGCGGTGATTGGTGATGACTGATGAGCGATGAGCAGTAACTTGGTTAGTTTTGATTTAAGTGCTCATTGAATAGGTCCCGTGATTTTGATACCGGTGACCTCTGAACGAATTAAACGTTAAACGGTTTGACGAGAAGTTCGTTTAATAAATGAATGAATTCGAACAAGATAATTTCGTTTGCTCATTTATGTTTATAAACGTTAGATAATCTGTTGGTTTATGTTCGTTTGTGTTTGTTCATTTAAATTTGTAGTTTTATTTTTAATATGTTTTTGCTAACATCCCTATTGACTACTTTAAACTTTAGATTATATTAAATTTTAACAAACTTTTTAATGTTTTTGTTAGTGATTATGTCAAGTTTGTTTGGATAATTATGTTAAACTTATGTTAAAACTTAACAAGTTTTTGTTTGTGTTGATGCAATTTGCTCAAAGTACAATTCAAGATTTGTCTATTTTATTTATGATCAATGTTGAATGAAAAACAATAACCAACTTGTTAAACTTATTAGGACTATCAACACACAATTGCTCAATAGATCTGGAACTTTAATGTTGTTAGATTAATTTTGTTTCTATTTAGAAAATGCTAATCTTGCATTATTTATCTATAATAAATGTAGTCATATTATTTCTATAATATAACTAGTTATATGTACGATTTTCAACGGTAACTTTTTGTTAATTTTACGTATGTTACGCGATTTCGTTATATTTTCTTGTAAAAATATAATGTGATTATTTAGAAGCATCCTAACTCATAAGCATTAAAATAACAACAAAGGTGAAATGATTTCAAAATATAGCATGATTACTCTGATATTGTCTATGAACAGTTTACGAACACTTGTCGAACAAAATTTTTTGTTCATGTTTGAATTTTATTTTGTTCATGTTTGAATTTTAATTAGAGTCGTCCGAACGTAAATAGAGTAATTCAAACATAAAGGGGATCAGTTGACCATGCTTAAGTTTGATCGAACTTATATGTAAACAGGCACGGTAACTTTAAATAGGTTCGATTGACCGTATTTAAACACGTGGACAAATCATGTCTGTTAAATATATTTCGACCGGCTCTATTCAACGGTGGAAACAACTCTATTTGGTGGGAGACATTTTTGGAGATGGTCTGGTCAAAATGACATTTTGAAGAAAAATCTTGGTGTAAGAGGAAATTTTAAGAATTTTCTCTAACATAAATTATATTTAGATTGCTTAATAAGTCAAGGTGAACTTTGTTTCATTTATGCACACCAAGTTGAACTTCTAATAATGTCCGTGCACACAAAGTTATCTAAATATTATACGGCCTTCGTTAAGGGGAAATCTAAAACTACAACTTTTCACATAAGATTTACTAACAAAATAAAAACTTCACTCGAAAAAAAGTCCAAATAAAACCTTGAAAAGTAATAAAAGTTTTGCAATTTTTAGGCAAAAAAGAAGAATCATAAACATAAACACAATTTATCTCAACTATTTGCAGAATTTGTGCATTATTTGTTCGCTTGGAGATGGTAAAATTGTCTACAGGAGCTCCCATTCAGAGTCAGGTAGATCTTCTGCTGGTTGTTTGCTACTCAACTCTGTTGGTTGGCAGAGTTCTTTGTCAATATCACCATACCAAATTGCCAGCTGCTTGTACTCCTTAGTTAACCTCTTTCTTGACATGAAAGCATCTTGAATCATTTTCTGCCAAATGCAATAATTATTTAAAATCGGATAACCAAAAACAAAGACTAATCTCACAGTTACTTGAATAGGAGGAAAACAGGTTTTACCTTGTACGACTTGCTTCTCGACGAACTGGGAAAAGTGGAAAGTTTTCCACCTTCGACAATGACGCAACTTTCAACTGCATCCTTCTTAACGTCTTCAAAGTCAACCATGGAGCCACCTGCTGATCCTGTTAAAGTTTGCTTCATCAGAATATAGCCTAAAAAAGGTTTAATCCATATATTCTGACAAAATAATTGCACTCCAAAATTACATTTTGTTAAATGAGTTTGTGACAGAATAATTAGTCTTCCATAACAAGAGCATAAAGAAAATCTAGTATGTATTTATGTAGATTTCTTTTTGATTATATGAAAGAGAAGCATACCAGTTACAGAGCAAGATACAGAAGCTTCATTATTGCTATCATATGCAAGGGTTGTGAAAGACCCACAAGATGAATGAATATCCGATGATACAGATAAATAATCCACTGTTTCTGTAGAATTGCAGTAGATTGTATCTGGTTCTACAGTGGAGTTTATGAATGATGAGTTTAATGACTTGCGTGATCTTTCAGACGATAACCCACCAGAAATGATATGCCTAGCATTCTCTTCTTTATTCTCATGGCAAGTAGTTGAGCTTTCCATTGCAGGTGATTGATGAACGGTTGTAGTGTTTGAATCACATTTAAGTTCATCAGCGGGCCTGTTCAGAAGCACTTTCTTTTCTTCCAGATTCATCAATGGCTCTCCTTTAATTGTATTGTCAATATCCAGATTCAGATCGATAATATTTTCTATACCCCAAGCTGAATATTCAAATTCTATAGCATCACTATGTAAACTTTCATCAAAAAGTACTCCCGCTTCTTCAGATCTGTTATCAAGTTTTTGACCACTTGTAGAACAGTTCACATTAACTTGAGTGGCATTATCTGAAGTCTTGTTTATTAGACCATCTTGTTCACTAACAAGATGTTGACTAAATTCAGATGTAATCTGCTCTGAATGACGCAAAGGAGCTTCTTTGGGGTTATTTATGTTACTATCACTGGTGTTTTCTTCTATTTCTACAACAGATTTTGTAGAAGATTCAACAGAATTAATACTTTCTGAAGGTATCTCTTGTGCTACATGTTGTACAGGATCCACCACCGGAGTAGGAATAAACTCATCCACAAAACCAGAGAAAAAGTTCTTCATGCTCTTACCAACAGTTTCCATTTGATTCCCCACAAATAAAACCGGCTCCTGTGAAAAAAACATGGAAATTACACGTTAATCTTGCAGCTTTAACTGGAAAGAAAGCTATATTTATTATAATAACATCTTGATTAGAACCATAGAAGCATCAACTAGCAAACCTTGCACACAAATTCATCAACATTCATGCACATGTCTTCTAACTTCTGGCACATGTTCATAACCCAAGTTTCATTGCTCCTAGTCATTCTGAATGTTTACTAAAAAGAATGGAATTCAAGAAAGCTTGTGCTTCCAAAGATATGTCCTCTGTTTCAAAAGAGCGAAAAAACATGATCCAATCATGTAACATCATGGAAACAAAAATCACATCACGACCGTATCTCATAGTAAAATCTATACACCTAAACCAAAATCACATTCCATATATCACAGAAAAACCTAAACACATAAACAAACACCAGTCAATCAACATATAAAATATCAATGGTGATTAAAGGAAAATCAAGACAGCAGATATGATCTTCAAGAGATTTTTAAGCACCAAAATAGATTAACCTTTTAAACATTAGGTACATCCCCAAAAAGTTGAGCTAAATACTTTTTTTAGCTTTTCATAATATCATCAACCTACTTTTGTTACCATTCTTGTAGATTCAATCAAAACTCAACCACAATTCTGCAGATTCTTATAAATTTCATATAAAAATCAAACACAAGCATAGAAACACAGAATCAACTCAGATAATTCACTCTCAAACAGTCAAACTCATCACGTTTCGTTGATCACTCAAAAGTACTTTTTCTAGTCAAATTCCACATACGATACTTCGTTATCCTCTACAAATCAATAAATAAATCATACGATCGTGATATACTGACAATAAACAACTTCCTTAAGTTCTACACAATCAACATAAAGTGCGTGAATCATAAGCGATACTAAGAACTCGACTGTCGACTCTCAACTCTCGAAACTTATTAATTCAAGTCGATCACTCACTTTTCATGCTCCAAACTCAACACAAACTAACAAAACCAAAACAGAGGCTTATGATCATACGTAAAACAACACAAAGCAACTTCAAAACAGCAAACAGAAAATCGCCTAAAAATTCGGTTCAAAAAAGGTACTTTGTTTGGGGAAGAAATAAACAAGTGTCGGATAAGCAGTTGGAAACCCTACCGGAATCGGAGAAGAAGAAGAAGACGTCGCCGGCGAAGTGAAGCCGCCGGTGATGACGTCAGGTGAGAAACTTTCGGTTGTTAGGCCTCTGCGGCAACTGGGTTAAAGGCGACTTTGATGGCAAGGTGTGTGTATAAATAGATTAAATAATTTAACTTAAGACCCTTAAAAATTGTTTGATTTACACATTAAAACCTTTATTTTTAATAGCAGATATTTTCGTAATCATCTCTAGGACTTTTAAGTTTAAACAAATCAAACCTAACTACATGAAGACGTGTTTACGATCGTTCATTTAACGTCTAACTTTTTTTTTATATATCTTATTTTGACTTGCTTTTTAGCGTGCTAACATTCCGAAGTTATAAAAGTGTTAAGCTTTTGAAACTGTTATTGTAACATTATAAAATGATAAGGTTTTGTATATCTGGGAATCAAATTAAAAAATCCCTATTCTAACCTTCCATATGCTATATATCTATAGATGATAGAATTATAAAAAAACGACAATTAAAATATTATATTATTCTATAAAAGTTGTTCAGTTGCTTTATAACAAAAACATTCGATCTTTAAATCTTATGAAATTCTTTTATAAATATTATACTTTTATGAATTAAGTGACTTGAATAAAGTATATATTTAAAATTTGATTAGTATTTAGTGCTTACTTTTGGTTAATATAAATGAAACAATTATGTAATTGATTACTATTTAGTCGTGTTTTTTGTTCCGAAACATTCTGAGAACTTAAGTAGTCTGCTAGAAAAAAGCGTAAGGAATTTTAATAATATATGTTTTTGATTTATATAGACAACCATAATAATTAATATATTTGCAAAATTTCTCAAACTATTATAACAAAAACTAATATATGTTTTTCATTTATGTAGGCAACCATAAGACATCAAAAACACACCTTCCACTTCAGAAGCTAAAACAGGCATTAATTTCTTGCTTACGACATACCGCAAATAGGAACTAACACGCAAGTGCAAACTATAAATTAATTTAATAATTAATTAAACTTATTATGTGAGCAAATATTATTTGTCCATGCAAAGAAGTTTATACGTTAATGTAACCGTAAATTCCAAATATAACATACGAATGCTTTTATGCTCCATTGAAATAACCTTGATTTGGAATACATATTATAATTTATCTATTAAATAGTGTGACTAAAACAATATAAGTGGATAAACAAATATGTAGCACCCGTCAGTCCATCATCAAAATGTTATTTGACATGTAGTCTAAGTAGGGTGTGGTAATTGGTATGAACTGTATATCTAATAGCCTGTAACATAATCAATTAGTTTTATACTTGTTCGTTAGCTATATATTTTAGTATTACAAGTATATAACTATTTTTTTACCATCTAAACAAAAGTATTTGTTTAAGATTAACGTACAACTCATTTAATTTGAGAGGAAATAAAATGACTAACTACACTAAAAAAAACAATCAAAACAACCTCAATATAATAAAAAGTAAAAAAACAAAACTATTATTTGCAAATAAAAACAACATATGAAGCCGTATTTTTCAACAACCTTATATTTCCCTTCAGAGTCTGTATAATAATAGAGATATTATGATCAAAAGTTTGATAAAGATTAGAATTATAAATATTAACTAGGATAAAACTCGTGTACTACACGACTGATAAAAATAATATATTGTAAGATTTCATATTTAAATTTATATTGACTTTTTATGTTTACATGGTAAGATATAAATATACACCAACTCTATAAATTACATTGTTAGGGTAATAAATTTAAAAAATAATATAATTATTGTAATTAATTTGAGATTAGAAAACAAATCAAATCTAGATATTTGAGAAATGGAATAGTCTAAAAATATATTGAAAGGTAGTGAAATTAAAATCATATTTGAATCCTAGAAAGTTAATATGTTTTATAATCGTTATTTTAAAATTTAAGCATAGTATATGTTCATTATCAAAATGCTTAAATTTTGAACATTTTTCATTAAGCAGTGACTTATGAATAAAAACTATTTATTTTCATGCAGATCGTTTTTAGACGTCATAAATATGATGTTCCATACGTTGATTTGTATTTTGATATCTTGAAGTTACAACAAAAATATTTTAATCACAAAGTTAAGTATTAATTTTTTTAAGAATATATATAATAAATAATTAAATTAAATTAAAATGTACATGCTCGTCAATAAATATATTTCATCTTGTTTGTAAACATTAACTTTTTTTTCAAAGTTTAATTATTTTTATTATAATTGTGTGGTCATATTTTTTCATGTCAATGTCATTCAAAAAGTAAAAGTTTTTAGTTATATTTTTTGTGAAGTAATTTCATGAGTAAACAAAAAATAGTAATTTTATCTTTAAGTCTCTGACTCATCTTTTTGAATTATTTACTGAAGAATACAAATATGATTTTGATCATATTTATACTTTTAAATAATATCTAAATCTGAAGTTTACTCCAATATCAATTTTTTAATATCTTTTGTTATAGATCATTGAATTTTGTTTCTAATTTTTTTTTATTTTATGACATAAATTGGTTATAATTAGTGATAATTTATCATATAATTTGGATTATAAATTGTCTTTAACTTAAATATTAATATTAATTTTTAGTTTTAATTTAAATAAATGACAACTTATTGTATTTTTATTGCACTAAGGTGTTATTTTTAAAACAGTTACTTCTTTAATATATATGGAAATTTTAAGACAATTTAAACATTAAGAAGTTCACGTATAATCAGTAATTCAATACACTTTATTTGATATCAAATTTTAAAAATTGAATCATATCAATTTTTAATATGAAGACTATTTAAAATGATATGGTAACTGGTGATTGTTTTTTAAAATGATTAATAAATGTATTTTTTAATTTAAAAATCACAACTTCCAAAATTAAATGTGTAACGCCCTGCGTTTTTCAGGTTAACACCGTTTTCATTACTTAATCTCATTCTTTTTATTATATGAAAGTAATCATTATTATCATTATTATCATTATTATTATTATTATTAGTAATATTATAATATTATTATCATTATTATTTAACTCCAACTTAATCAAAACTAACCACTAAAACAAACTAAAACCCTAAAGTCAAAACATATACAAATCTAGGGACTAAATGTGCTAAATGGTAAAACTCATATCATTAAATAACCAATCCATCCCCCCTACGGTTCCCACATCCGAAAGTTTCCCCTCCACTCGCATAACACCAACAACCGAAAACCCTATTTGGCCATCCCTCCTCCACCGTATCATCCCCTCCAGCGACTTTAGTTCTGACAACTCTCTCGGTCGGCAGCCTTCCCTTTTGTTGTTTCGGCGATCGGTGAAAACTCCCTCGTGACACCTTCCCCCGGTGACAACTTTCTCCACCGCCAATCGTAGGATCCAAACCGAGATAATCTACACCGTTAATCGGAAAACCAAGTCTTTTGTGATTTCAATTGCTTGTTACTCTTCATTCGAGGTGAGTCTTCACGGCCTCTATTTTACATTCTTTCCTTTTTGGGGGAGAAAACATGCAAACGCTATTTTTGTTATGGTTGCCAGTATTATAGATATCGCCTGTTACGTTAGTGGAGACACATTTGAAAGTCCTTACAGTATCAAACCGTTAGTAATGGGATGAGCGAGGTAATTCTGAGTAGTACTACTGGGTTTGACAAACCCCGTCCGGGCTAGTCGCGCTAGCTTGATTGGAGGTCAAACGGGTGCGTAATTGACCTAACGATTGCCACAGTCTGTGATAGATGCGGTGGAAAGGCACTAAACACACACAGTCAGCTTTGGTTTGAAACACTAAGTAACTTGTTTATAGGCTAGCTACCTATCGATATGCTTTATATACTAAACCATATGAACGCTTTCTGACACATTTCTTGTTGATTAAACCTGTGGACTCACCAACTTTATGTTAACACACTTTAGCATGTTTTCTCAGGTCACAGGAACGCTTAAACTCATGTTGCACAATTCAGGAACGCACTCAGGACATGCATTCATCGAACTCATTTATTTTGCATCGAACATTGTTTTGACATAGTATTTTGATACTTTCAGTATTGGTTACATTTCATATTACGCTTCCGCACTGATGTTCATTTAATTTGTGTTTCTCTGATTTAAGTCAAACGTTTATTTTGAACTCATATAGTGTCGTTTGATATGATCGTGTCTGAGATCCTGCTTTGTCACACGCCTAACGGTAAAACCCCGTTTGTGGAAATTGAGGGTGTGACAAAATGTAATCATAATTTAATAAATTTTAGGTGGAAAAACTCAATTGGGAAGACTCTTATTGATTACCACATGTCCCTAAAACATCTTACTGATTAACACGTGTACTTAGAAAACCTTAATTTATTAGAGATAATGGATTGAAACAGAAATAGAATATGATGATGACAAGTCACGTGAGGTCAGCATGCTTCAGTTATCTCATTTCATTCGTTTAAATCCCTTATTTGCAAATCTACTAACAAATTTCAACATTTAATTGTTTTGGTCTAGATCTACTCATCAGCGCCTTTAAACCTTTATTCATTCATACATTTCACTTGTCTAACAAAACCTAATAAAAACATCAAGTTAGGCACCCAAATGCAGCTTCAATCACAAGAAGTTAAAGAGAATTGCATGATACAAGAGACAAGTGAAATGGAAAAATGAAATTAGAACAATCAAAGCAATCATATGAATTCGAGTTTAAATATAGATAGAAAGAAGAAGCAAACATGTTTTCGTAGCGAATTCCAAGAACTTGGCATGCCCATAACGGTGTTGGTGCGTGACATTTGTTTCTAGAACGCTATAATTGTTCTGTATCACAACTGTGGATTTTTTAAAAAGTATATATATCTCAAACACTCACTATAAGCTTGTCGTGTTGTGTTTGAAAATAAAAATTTTAAATCCATTATTTGAAGACATGAAACCTATTTCCACAAATGAAGAACCAATCA
The DNA here is from genome assembly GCA_018326445.1 of Flaveria brownii. Taxonomy (NCBI): domain Eukaryota; kingdom Viridiplantae; phylum Streptophyta; class Magnoliopsida; order Asterales; family Asteraceae; genus Flaveria; species Flaveria brownii. The sequence goes on from BJCN01320437.1 coordinate 23,224, forward strand.
AAATCATATGAAACGAAAATGTAAACTTGTGTGATGTAACTTATATATCACAAGTTTACACAATATTAAATGAAACCTCAAGTGGATACACAATAATAAATGAAACCCGTACCATGATTTGGATCCATCCTCGATCAATAATAAAAACAATTTCTTTCATTTGAATTTTCAAACAAATTCTTCTTTTCCTCTGGCTCCTTCGTCATTTTCAAGTATCATACACAAGTGAAGGAAACTAATGAACTAAACAAACTAGTGACCTAAGATGCTTACATCTTCTATAAAATGAGCAAAGGAGCGTCAAAAGAGGGTAACGTGGGGAGGCAGTATGGAGAAACAAAAAACCACTCGACAATTGAAGGCAACATGGGCATGAAAAGGGAGAGAAAGCAACAATAGACGAAACTACTCGTAACCTCTCCAAACTGTCTATAATACCCTCTTTCTCTCCCCCTACCCGCGATTCCGGCGGGTTTTTCCGGCCAAGGTCCGGCGGCTCCGGCGAAGACACAAAAACCCGGTTTTAAGCCGCGGTTTTGTCTCAAATTTACACCGATGCGATCGTGACAAAGATTCCCACTACAATACGCGATATAATTGAGCATTATCATCCGGAATTACAACTCACAACCACCACAAATCGAATCCACTTTACACCTCACGATACAACTCAAAACCCACTCGAAAACTTAAC
>BJCN01320442.1:0-16368 GCA_018326445.1 Flaveria brownii
CTAATCGTATATACTTTTAACGTTAATAGAATATTAACGTCGTTTGAGACTTGTAAAATTTTGTCAAGGTTTGATTGTGCATTCTGTCTTACATCCCTAGTTACTTTGTTTTTCTAATTTACAACATGAATTGTCATCTTTTATATACTTATGTAAACGAAAATATAGAATGCTCACCAACATTTTTATGTTGACCCCTTTTATTTTTAACATGTTTCAGGCAATAGCGTTATGTGGCTGTGAACAATCGTAATTCCTCACACCTCGACATTTCCGCCGTCCAGGTTGGGGTGTGACATCTTCCACGTTACCAAACTCAGAATATATAAACAATGCAACTCCAATAATGAATGCTAAATCACCGGTAACCCGAAATAATTCAACATATCATTCATTCATTCTAGCAACTCATGCAACCAGATTTCCTCGTGGTGCTCAATCTACGGTGACAATTAAGAAATCAAACTACAAGAAAGGGATAACATCAGATACCCTATTGGTGTGGGCCTAAATGTTGAGGAGCAAGCTATTGCTTTTTTGAAGACTCAAGATCGCTTGTCAAAAGATGCTTGAGTGAAATGACCATAACTTGAGCTAGAAGTCCCCATTTTAGGTCTGCGACCAGTCGAAACAACTGTAGGCGGTTTGGGTCATCGTTTCGGCTAAAAATGACTTATTTTATTAGTTATTTTACTTTGTCTTATTTTTAGATTTTGTTGGATTTTATTTTTGCCGCAGATTTTGGCGTCTATGTTTTGTGGCTCATTCAACTTTTGATTTGCTTTTTATATGCATGTAAGCAAGGGGAGAAGTTAGTTTTTGAAGTTTATAAAAATATTTCTCTCTATCACAGTGTGCTGTGTTAGTGTGAAATTCTAATTATCGACATTCTTTATGAATCATCGATAGTTAGAAGAGTTGTTCCTGGTACTCTCGTTGAATCAACAGGTTCAGTTGTTTATCTTTTGCTTCGGCCTACATCACCTATTTGATAACCTGTTAATGAAAAAGTTGATCGGCTCCCTCTATTTTCACCATAGATAATTAAAGCAGTTAAAAAATGAAGAAATGTTGATGTATAATGCAGCAATAGAATCCTTTAAACTTGAAAGCCATTAAAACAATAACATATACAATTTTGGAACATGAATGCTTTATCAAGGTTTTTATGCTGAGCTACAAAATAATACCAGAACATGACTTTGAAATTCTTGTAATCAAGGAGGGTCACAAATAACGGTTGTTTGTGTGGGAGTGTATAGTAAGCCAAGTATTCACTAGAAGCAAATTAAATTAAGTAATGAGCTGATTAAAACAAGAGGTCTGAGTCCGCAAGTTCAAGTACTTTGTGAATACCAATTGGGTTCACGCCCGGTTTAAATGCATTTCCTTCAATGTACCTGTCATATATACAATACTAATTGAGAAACAAAATGCGTGAAATTCAAAAATATCAATTATCGGTAGGCTATACAGGTGGCACAATGAGCAGGCTGGGTAATATGTAATTTTGTCTGGGTTGGGTAAGGTCGAGTCGGGTCAGGTCGTGTTTCGGTTTGACCTCTTGTCTAGTATTTTTATAATTAACTAGCAAGTAAAAATATGATTGCAATTACTATATTTATTAAAAAAAAGATTTATTCTTTTGGATTAAATGATTTAAGATGTACAAACTAAGACTTTCAACACATTTGACCCGTTTCCATTTTAGCTCATTTCTTTACCCATTTAGTTCATAAGAGATAAAACATAACCGGAATTGACATCAAGTAAATTGGTCAATATTGCCCAAGGAAGCAGCCCATGGTTGTTGGGACTTGGGCCCGGGCTCAAACGTCTACAAAGTTTCATAATATGTAAATTCTAGAAATGTAGGACTGGAAGGAGGGAATGAAAAGAGTAAGCTTACATTTCTTTCAAATAAGGATGTTTGTAGAATGCATCAGGAATCCTGCCACTAAACTGATTGTGATCCAGGTACCTGAAATTTTGACATCGTGATAATAACAAATTCATTTTATTTATTTATTTATTTGCATACTCTGCTTAAGCAATAGCTTGAACTAGATCATCTCTATTGCAAAACATGTAATTAATTTCTCAACCAATAAGGTCTGCTGCTTGGATTAGATGAAAGCAATAGAAGACAAATTCTACGGTTTTATAGATTGTGAGAAATGAGCACACTTACAAGTAAGTTAATTTGGGAATATGAGCAAGTCCAAGTGGCACTATTCCAGACATTTTGTTATAAGATAAATGACTGAAACCAACACAATATTACATTAGCATAAGTTTTAAATATAACAGCTTCAGAGGAAAATTCAGTTTCCAAAAACATATTTGCATATTCAATACTCACAAAATTTCCAGATTGGTCAAGTTTGCAAGCTGTGCAGGAATACCTCCCGTTAGATAGTTGTTATTTAGATAACTGCAATCACATTATAAGGGTCAATAGAATCTTTAAAACAGCACTGACAGATGGAAGGCAATCTTAACTCGTTTACTTACAAATGGAAGATTCAAGATATGTTATATTTAACAGGAAAATAGAAGGATTTAGCTTACAAAGAAACAGGTCAAACTTTGCCCAACGTGTATATTAACTCCAGAATCATTTTATACAAATGTAAATTATTGTTGAAAAGGCATAATTTTTGTAATCATACGACAGACTAATGTATACAAAGAAATTAAACAAACAGCGTTTCTGGCCAACCTGACCTGGCAGGTTGATCGTTACTCAATCAGCTTGACCCGCCCAATTTTAACCCAACTAGAAGGAACTAGTACTGGGATGAGAGATTTTGAAGTAGCAAATAAAAATGGACATACAGGTTTCTTAGAGCTGGAAAACATCCTTCTATACGTATTAATTCCCTGATAGTTCCAACCAAATGATTGTCACCAACATCCCTAAAACACAAAGTTGAATATTCAGATAATCAGAGAGATTTAAATTAAAAAGCTTAATGCATAAAGTGATAGCAAGAGAGATGAACAGTACAAATGGCGAAGATTTTGTAAGGAGCCTAATTCTGGCGGAATACGTCCAATGAACCGATTTTGGTGCAGATGGAGATACTGCAGCTCTGGAAGAGTAGCAAGCTCCCTGGGTATTTCCCCTTTGAAGCTATTAAAGCTCAAATAACTGTAGCCATATGAATTAAGTAATCCAATCAGTTGTTTGTCACATAAATAGTTCACAAACACTGCGGACCTCAATAAACACTCACAGGTGTGTTAATTTCTTCAGTTCACCGATTTCAGGAGGAATGACATCCTGCAGCTTATTCCACCTCAAATTACTGGAAAGAAAGAAAACCAGTCACATAACTGACTTCTATTAGGTTGCTCAATACCTTGTTAAGTGTACAGGATTAGGATCCCAATGATAAAAATTCAAATAAATTTAGAAACTTTGAACATAAATCTTAGTGGTTCGTATTCTTTAATGTAATGTTTTTTTCCTTAAAGAATATACATTAAATAATTATAAATCAAATTTCACATATATTGTCTCTGTCTCTTTACTAGTTACAACAGCACTAGCAAGCCAGATGTTGCCTGTACTAGTTACAACATCACTAACTACCCAAATCTTAATGTTGAAAAGAAATCTAACCATGACTTCAAACTCCCAGAAACATTAATGAGTTAACAATTTAGAGGTGGCCATCTGACCCATTTACATGTGAATAATTAGGTTTGAGTTATGTTTTAACTTTAACAAGTCAATCATGCAAACTCAAAAGGAAACAGGTCAAACTCACAAATTTAGAGGTGGCCATTTGACCCCTAAAGTGTGTTTTTCATGTAGAAAACATCATATTATTTATTAACTAACCAGTTTATTATTGAACTAAAATAGTTTCTGTAACTATATTTGATACAGTAATATTATAGAGAAAACAGACCAAAAGTGTACATATTTTTTATATGTTAGCCAACTGGCCCAAGCCACCCATGTAGAAAACATCATATTATTTAGATGTGAACTAATTTATCATATGGTTGAACATATGGTTGAACTAATTATCATACACAGTAAACTAGACAACCAATAGATCAAGCACCAGGCTAGAGGGTTAAGCCATTCGGGATCTCTCAAATCTAAAGCCTAATGGCATAAAAGTATAACATTGAAAGATGCTAAAAGCAGGTTGCAGACTCGGCATTTTTTATCCATGAAATCATGAACCGCAACAACATACGTTGCCGAATGATCATTGCATGGGTGATGGGTCAAGTAAACCAAGGTATATTAGTAATCATAACAATGCATAAAAACTAACAGACAATATGAACCTATATGCAGAAGCATCAAATATATAAAGTTTTAAGGTAGACAACAGTACAGTATTTTAAGTCGCTTTAAACGCCCAATTTGAGGGGGAATTGGTCCAGTCAACTTATTGTTATGGAGATCCCTGCCAAAAAAGTTAAGTGAACTCAAAACACAAATCCAAACCAAATCACTACTACGTCAAAAGATAGTACCAAACTTGACTAGAAAACTCCACCACCACCGTCCACCCATAACTTAGAAGTTAGAAATTCAGGTGCAAACTGAACTAATTTAGCAACTAAAAGAAGATCAGTAAATTAGTAGTGCAGAGAGTCATACAGCCTAGTAAGATCCAGCAGATTGGTTACAGCAGTAGGAAAAGGCCCGACAATTGACACTGCATATACTTCCCTGCAATATAGTTTATAATTAAAGTAGACAGTTATAGAAAATGCCAGATTCATTGTAAATTTTCAAAATTCAGTGAAACATAGAAGATTGTTCGTAATGTAAAATGCAGGAACTACGAAGAAGTAACAACTTACAGTTCGGTAACTACTCTATAATCACCTTGTGTGGAGCATGTGACACCAGACCAAGCTGGTAAATCACCATCTCCACACGGATCATCTCCAACCCATGCATACACCACCCTCCATCCAAGAGAAGCTTTAATTTCATTAAGTGCTTTCACTGCAGGCAATAAACAGATTAATAACCCGCTCAAGTACAACTTAATCACACTAACTTCCATCACACTTTCAGATCAAATTCTCACAAACAACACATTAAAATTTTTCTATCAATGTCTCGAATCGAAGGACTGTCAAGTGATACAAATGATGAAAGCCAGCCTCATCCAATTTATAGAATTTTTTGGAACACAAATCTGTATTTTGGAATTACAATTAGATCAAAAGTTCAAATGAATCAAATAACCAATCGGCCCCAAAACATTGATTCCACACTATCAATAACCATCTAATTCGAGCAGTAAGAGCTTGACTACGTTCAAATCACTCCACATCAGCTAAATCATCCCAAAAACAAACAAACTACTCCGAATTCCCCTAACATAGTGAGATCTAACTTCCAAGAGCAATCAAAGCTAGTCAATTAACAAAATCACAAACCTCATGCTAGATTCATATATAATCAAACCCTAAAGCAAGTATCACAACTTCTAAATCTAGGTTATAGATAAAAACACACATGATCATGTATTCCAACAGAAAACACAACAAAATCGAGAAATTACCGTCTCTTTTAAGCGTTTTACAGTGCACGGCAACATTGAGAAGACAAAGCAGCAGTATAACCGATGAAAATCGTGCAGATGCTCGAAGACGGAGCATTGCTGATGTATATCTCCAAAACTGTAATTACTTGATTTTCGAATGATCAAACTCTCATTCGTTTGTGTGATCTATACACGTATATATGTATGTATATATGTATGTATCAAGTAGATATTGATGAAGATCAAATATAGAGTATGTGAGTGAGATCTCAGAGTGAGATTGAGAGATTTTCAGCAGTGAGAAAACGCGTAAGTTTGGCTTGATATCGTCGGTGATCCGTAAACTCTATTTTTCAGTGAGCTTTATTTTTTATTTAATATTTGTTGATTTAATGTCTATATATTTTCTTAATAGCCTTTTTTTTAATGGTTTGTTGCTCTTAACCTTTAGTACCGTGGTTTTTTAAGCGATTCTAGTAGTTTAATGGTTTTTACTTTCATCTTTAGAGGTTTTTTATGTTTAAAATTTAGTGTTGTTCTGTTGTTGCGTTTGTGTATCCTATTTGTTTATATCCTCATAGGTTTATTCAGGTTGGAGGAAATTTGATCAAACGAGAATTTATTTCGTTGTGATGTTGCCTACCGTCTTATGATCGGTTGTGTTGCTTTTACCCATCAAATATGCTACATACTAAAGATAAGATAACCGGATAATGTTTAGAAAATTTTCAATAACTAACAAATTACAAGGATAAACTTAGAACAAGATAACAAGATATTCTATCATTATTATTATTTTCAATAGCAACTTCACATCAATATGAACTTCTTTTAGTTTGAAAACTGGTTTTTATGATGTTTCAAATAGATTTGATTGTAGATAATGATTGTTATAGATTTTCGACGACCGAAGTGCCTCGAAAGAATTACTATCTATGCTTGCGGCAATGTTGTGTAGCTTTTGACCTTGGCTTGTTTTTACAAATTAAGATTTCATATCATTTTCCACGTGCTTGTATTTATGTCGATCATGTCGGTACCACATTGCAACACAAACTTTTTACAAATTAAGATTTCATATCATTTTCCATGTGCTTGTCTTTATGTAGATCATGTCGGTACATTGTGATGGTGTTACCACATTGTAACATCGACGGAGGAGTAAAATAATCGAATAAGTTTTGAACCAAAGGAAGAAAACACGATCATGACGCTCGTATCTCAATTAAAAAATGTCACATAACCATTTTTACCATAATAAGTATAAGCAAACTATATTAAGATGAATAAATCATGAAAGCATAAAACATCTTGCTACTTAATGAATTTAGCTATTTATTAATTGACTTGAAAGGACCACATAGATTCATAAATTTCATTTCAATGTGTCATGATCCTTGCCTAATTATAACCACATGTGAAAAAGACCCTTTTACCCTCCATACTCCACATTGTATTACCATCTTCCTCATGAAAGCTTCAAACTTTAATGGAAGTCATGAACTTATCTTGATCATACGACGAAGTTTCCATCCCTAACTACACAAACCAAGGTACAACTATCATAAGCAATGGTACAACACTACTACTATCCACTATCCTCCATGCATCTTTGCATCTGTATCAAATCTTCAACAACTGTTACAATGTCGCCTTTGATTACGGGGTTCAAGAAAACATTAAAATCTGATAGAATCTTGAATTCGATGGTGAAAACTGAAGAGAAATTAATGGGTTTTGTCAATTATGAAGTGGGTTGGGGCCAGAAGGGACTAATCTTTTCGAAACACCGTATCTTGGGTCACTATCTCCACCGTCCGTCGGTGGCGGCAGCGGTTGTTGTCGGTGGTGGTGACGGTGGTGGCAATCGGAGTTACAGAGAGGAGATGGGTATCTTTGAGTGGAGATGGTGATGCAAGAATTGTGATCATGGAGTTGGTGTCGGCGGTCAGGGTGGCAGGTGGCGGAGGCGGTGGTGGTGGTGGTGGAGGTTGCTCCGGCGACGGTGGATGAAGATATGGTGGTGGTGATGATGAGAAAAGATATTGTTAGTGTGTGCAAAAGGGGTTGAATTGAAGATTGAGATTTCTTCATCGTGTGTTTTGGGTCTTTGGGTGACGGAGAGTGGTGGCGATTGGGTGGAGACGGTGGTGGTGTGGTGGCGACGGTGGCGCAGCGACGGCGGAAGTGAGAGATGATGATGATGAATTGATGATGATGATTGATGAAGTATTGAAAGGAGTCACGTATACATGCGTTTGTGTTTCTGGTTATCTTGACAAAATGAAAGGGAAATTTTACATTAGAAGCCCTTTAAGTTTAAGATCTTTGGCATTATAGTCCGCTATAGGTAAAACATAAGGAGTAATGTTTTCTAAGATGTTTAAACTAAAGAAAACTTTATTGAATACTCTGTTAATCATTGAGATTAGATGAAATGAAATGTATTTCTAGCCGGACAAGTGATCAGGGTAGATGATCCTGTAACATTTTTTAGTTTTAAACTAGATGATATGATTTCTTTTTACATTTGTAACAATTAGAAGCTAAAAAAAACTCTAACAATACTCTAGTAACCGATGTGGAAAGATAAAACATGATATGCATCAGCAAAATGACTTTTAAAAAGTTAAAAACAAAAAATAAGTGAACCATATTCTAACCTTAGAACGGTAGTCAAATGCTTACCATGCCTTGAAGGTCGAATGATTTGGTTTCACGTATATAATAACTTGTTTGATTCATTGGATATAATTCGGAAGGCTAGTAATAAAAGTACTGCTTGTAAAAAAAGGCGATTAATTAACATTTTTATTAGATGTTTAAAAAAGTTTAAACATTGATTAATATTGTAGATTATAAGGTTTCGTTTTCAAAATCATAAAATTAATTGTTAATTAACTAGTTATACTTGGACCACAAAAGGTGGGCTATTCACCTTGAAGGTTCTGATTTAAATCATTTTCATTTTAGTTGAAACCATTAAACACATTAATTGAGTCCACAACTTGAAAACTATTGGTTTCGTTTGCAATAATTAATAAATAATAATCAATGTACCGTCATTTTTGCTCATTTAGTTTGTCGACCAGAAATGGTAGTTCTAGAAAAAATTGTAATCAAGTTAATGCTAATTAAAGTCATTTGAGTAGTCATAAAATAGCATAAGCTCGGGTTTAGTCCCCATCAGTCGTGAGTAGAGGTGATAATTTCAGCGTATTTATATGAAAAGGTAGATAAAAACAACTAGCTATATTTTATAACCTAATTAGGTTTTGTAATCGTCTTACTAACAAAATTATATTATTTTAAACAAGGTTTCATAGTTGTATTTATTAGGCTATATGCCTTTATATACGGAACTTTAGAAAAGTGAAAAAGATGTGATTCAGATGGTTACAATAACCTTAATCCTTTTATTTGAAATTTATATTATTGTTTAAAATATGGTTTTATATATATATATATATATTAAATCATATATACTAATTTTGAGAAATGATAAAATAATTGTTAGAACTTAGAAGTTAGAACGTAAGTTAGAGTGTTAGACTGGTTGCATTTTGTTGAAAATCTTAAGTGGCCCAATTACGCAACCAGCCCATGAGCCCAATAGGTCCATTATATCAGTATATCACTTCGTATCTTTCTAGAGGTGAGTAGGTGACTGCTTTCATAGGGTTCAAGTCTCAATCCAAAAATGTTGAAACAATATAAATGTCAAAAATATACACAGTGCTCATACTACATTGAGTCTTGGTTTGAATTGGGTTTAGGTTTTGTTAATGTTTAGGGCCCAACCTAAACTAGCAAGATGTAACATTGGCTAGGCCCAACCGCCCAAGGCCCAACTATAGTAGCAAGCATCTAAACTCAAAAGTAAACATCTATACAAAGATGAATTGATGAAATATTTTGCATTTATAATGCAATTTATTCATATACAAAAAAATATAGGTACAACAACATGGAATGGAGATGAAGTTGGATGAGACATGTTCTATTTTGCGACCAGCTTACGTGCACGGTTATTCGCGCCTTTGACTCGACTGTTTAGCTCATCAACGTCCTCAGAAAGATTATCAAGAGCCTTGTTTTGCCTATTATCCATAAAAATATTAATTTCCGTTAGAAAAAAAAGGTATCATGTCAAAACATGTAACATTTGATATGGGTTGGTTTGGGTTAGGTTAACACGCATCACTTTGCGTTCAAAATATTGAATATTTTATAGATAGTTAGTATGTCAAATATTATTACAATAACCATATTAGATTTAGGAGGTTTTTTTGCATTAAAAAGATACATTTTGGATGATTTTTGACATGTAAAACCTGTTTAATCCATTACATTTTTAGCTATCTTTTAATTTACCCGTTTGACTATTTAGAAATCAAACATAACCAAAATTGTGATATCGACTATTAAGCCAAAAAGAAAAACTGACCTATCGAGTTCAGATCCCATATCGCTAGCCATTCCCTTGAGATCACCCAATACACTGCTTAAATCATCAAGTGCATCATCTTGTTTTGCTTTCTCCAACTGATTCAAAAAGAACCATAAATATCAAATAAAGATTTGAACGTATAAAAAAGACAAATACATTAACTCGTATACGCAAACGGTTGATGGAACATGGCTCTAAACAACACATACCTCAACTTTTTGCATGGCATCCTTTGGTTCACCAGAAGCTGCTTTAGAGGCCTTCTTTGCCTTACTTCCATGATCCAAACCCAACTTCTCTCTTTGCTCCTTGCCTGCTTTCTTTTTTGCTTTCCAGTCCTCTAATGAAACCGAACACATCACATTAATATACAGGTGACAAAATGAACGGGTTAAACAGTTGGGTCATAGGTCAACACGAGATGTTTTGGTATTGGCTTCAACTTTTTTACAAACAATTAGTGGGTAAAATAAAAAAATTCTTTTTGAACAAAAAGATTCTTGTTACTATTTTATTTACTTGTTTGATGTCTTAAAAATAAAACATAATTCAAATCGACTGATTTATGTAGATAACGAGCGACATCGAGTGCAAACCTTTTGGTTCTGGCCCTTTAATTTCTTTGCCCTTCTTTGGCTTCCAAGTCATGGAAAACATGCCTCCAAGGTTCCCTAACATCTTTTCACCCTGTAACGTTTATTCAACAAAATGTAACAGATGTAAGATGTTTATTTAATAAGACTTTGCTTTGATGTTCTAAAAGTAACTTTATATGTCTAGACCAGAGAACTAGATCACATTATTTTTATCAATATATTATTATTGTAAGTATAAAAAAGAGAGACTTTCAGAATTCCTTTTAACTTTCCTTCCTAAACAGTTTCTCTTTTAAATGTATACAGTGTAACAGTAAAAATGTGCTAAACTTTCAGTGTAATGTAGTATTCAAACATTTTCTTAAAACAAATTATGATTTCAACCAGTTTTTATAGCCCCTTCAAACCGGTCCCACCAATGAACCAGAGCGCAACTGCTTCAATAACTGTTTAATTTCTAAAAGATTATGAAAATTTGACCTTGCTTAAATCTTTTTCCATGTCAGCAGCCTTCTCATGGGTCCTGTGAATCTGCTCCCCTTGAGCATGCAAAGTATCAAGTGTCTTATTTGCATCCTCTCTAATATCCTCTGCGATTTTCAAGCAATTATTTACACTTTTGGTAGTTTCTTCAGCCTGATCAACAGCATAGCCCTCTAATTCTTGAGTAGACATGTTGTCAAGTTCGGCTTTACTCTTCGGTTTCTTTTTAAGTGTTGAAGTTTTCGCCTTTCCAAAAAAATCATCGTCGTCGTCATCAAAAGGGTTGCTTGAACCCTTTTTGGAGTCTGGCACAGGCTGAGAAGTTGTTTTTTTAGCAGGTGCATCTTTCTTATCTGTTTCCGCTTCCTTAGTCGGGGCGGGTGCAGCTTTTCTAAACCCAAACATGTTTCTAAGTTAGATTATATCTATAGCCTAAAGATAGATTCTTCAATAGTGATACCTGAAAATTGGCAAGATAAATTTGCACTAGTGAGAAAAATATCTAGACTTGAAATGAATCGATTACACAATATAAATTGCTAAACTTTGGCTTTAGAAGTGCTATGAGGCGTTTAGGTCCCAAATGCAGAGGCGTGAGGGGAGAGCTTCATGTATGCGAGATGTTAGTTGCATCTGTCTTATTTGTGTTACATAGTAATCTTTTTAAAAAATAAAACATGCATAAACTATCGTAATATGTTTTTTTTGCTCTCGTTGACACTAAATGTGACTAATTTTGAGCCATATGTGAATGAAGTGCCTCCTTAAGGCGCTCTACGCGCTTCTCGAGCCTCAGGTGTGTGTTATTTAAAACCAAGTTGGTAGATGTAACTATGCAATTGTGTTCATCAAGCAACACATGCAAGCAAAATATACTCCTCTACCATAATGAAATGAAACTATATCTTTTGTTAGTGATTCAAATTCTAGGTGAATTTGGGGCAAATCATTCAATGTTGTATCTTCAATTGCAACAATAATCAGCTTTAGATGTTGAACATCAAATAAATCCTTTTGATTTAAATCCAAGTAATATATGTAATTAACGAATTCTAACTTTCAAAATGAAGTTTGAATCAAACAAATGCTTATTGATGCATACATTTAAGCATAATTTCACACACAATCCCAAGAACACACACTAAACAAACAAGATTAATAATCAAAATCACCTGAATCTGAAATTAGGAGCAATATACAGAAACAAGTAACGATTATCCTCCGACCGATCAAATTATTTTATTGGTAATGGCGTCGGAGGGAGAGAAAACAACGAAATGGTCTTCTCTCCGATGAAGAGATGAAATGAGAAATGTATGAGATATTTAGGTTTGAAATTTGGGGATTTTGAGGTTGAGATGAATTGCATAAAAAAGATAATTTGAGAGGCATTGCGAAAATTCATGTTTGCTTCAATAAAATTTGTTTGTTCGGCCATATTTGGAGAATAGACCGTTGGTGTCATTTTGCATGGTATGTAATTTTAAAAATAATATTACATGAATTGTTTCTCCCTTTTATTACTTCGATATTCTAATGACGGGCATGATCAAATCTTCATACATCTTTGATCTTTCAATATCCGTCATAGTGTCGTAAATACATTGCTAACCAAAAAGATTAGTCAAATCGTAATTGTGTTGGACATATAACCTTTCAAAAGTTATGGACATTAGATTTATAGTAAAAGTGAATCATGACCCTTATCTCTATTATGAATCCTAAAACAACCTTTAGTACATCATTCAAAAAATTCATATGTCAAAAGAATATTATTACTTTTTTTTTATGTTTTAGTTGACGATAAGCACTTTATTGTAGCAAAAATAAGTTTATATTTTATGTTATGTGATCATCGTATTATGTTTTGTAATTATCAAATGATCTTCATAACTAGTGACAATTTTAAAATTTGTCAAGATGTCTCAGTCATATAATATTTAAAATTCTAAAAAACATGAGAATTCTATGCCACTTACGTAATTTATGTTCTCGACAAACAAAATTACGGTTGGGGACATAATCATATTTGAATTGAAACAACATGTGTGCAAAAGCTTGAGAAGCAAACACGTATCTTGCTCATTATACATGTGTTTGACATGATAAAAAAATGTATGAAGAAAACAAAATAATTTGTGTGTGTATATATTGTTTTTTTATAACTTTTATCAACTAGACGCATAATGAGCACTAGATATGTACATAGCCATGTGTCTTGTTCTTTTTAGAAATAATTTCTAATCAAGATCAAAATCGGAGCTAAAGTTGATGAAAAAAAGTATACGAAAAGATAACAAAAAGGCTTAATACTGTAGAAACTGTAAAAGAGAATTGTGTGCATTATATGAAAGCATGTTTTCATTTCAAGTTTTTATTCCTCTTTTGAAACACAAAGTCACCCCATCAACATATGATGAGAATACACTAATACAGAAGTTAAAAGAGCCAAAAAAAACTTTGAAGTATCTTTTAAATTTTGATCACGTTTAAAAAATTTCTCTAAAATTAACATGACGCAGACAATTAAAATATGCATTATAATGAAGGTTTTCAACAGAATTTCTTATATTTTTTAGAAAGTCAAGGCAACATAAAGATTTGAAATAATCAAGGTAAAATAAAATATAAACATAAAAAAAGATTTCGTACCCCTTGTCTTTAAGATTTTATGCATATAGTGAAGTTATTGTAGTTTTATAAGAGTTTTTTAAGAAGTGTAAAAGGGGGTATTCACCCTTCGGTCGATTGCTTAAAATATATGAATTTGCGGTAAAATTATAGTTAATGTTAAGTTAATTTTGTATTACGGAGCAAAATATAAAATGCAAAAATAGAAATTATATGACTTAATTTCTATATTATATTTGAAGTTGGAGTTAATTACATACACGATCGATCCATGTAATTTGAGTAAAACAGTTTGTTTGGGTACTAGTAAATTAAGCGACAAAATCATTACTGATTTTTTATTTTGTGATAAGTATGGGTATTAAGACTAATTTTCGTTAATTGTATTTAATTTTTTTACTAAATTATAATTAAATGTTAGTAACCAAATCTGTTTATTGTGTTAACCTTTTTGTAAAATCAGGACGAAAAATTAGTTTTAATACTTAACTTGTACCAAAATAATATTACTACCCAACCATGTTATTTTATTTCTTTTTTCTTAGTTATTAAACTTGTTATTTGCTCAAACCACAACAATCATCTTTGTAATTATTTAAAGTTAATCAAAATAAGTTTCGACCAAACTTTTTAAGCTTATAAATCTTTAAAAAAGTTAAGAGTTATTTGTTATTTAAGTTCATATGAGTTTAATTATATAGTAAATTACACTTTTCCTCCTTTAGTTTTATATAAAATTTCAGGTTTAGTCTTTGAAGAAAATAAATTATTATAAACATTCTTAAATTTATCTATACTATATTAATATAGATATTGAAGGGACAATATAGTAATTTGTCAAAAACTCTTAAATTTAAGAGTTGTACAACATATTATGCATAAATTACAACCATTAAAGCATTAATTCCTCTTTCTATTTGAATTCTAAAACCTGGCTTTCAATTTGAACTCTTTCTTCCCGGTTGAACTTTACCCCAAATTTTGAATTCACTTCCAGATCTCTCTCCCTTTGAAGTTTGAAACTCACTTTCCAAAATCGAGATTGCAAGCTCAATATCATCTCTTATGGTTTTTCAGTCTCTTAATGGAAGATTGATGGCTTCAGGGTGTTATCAAGCTACTTAAATTACATTATAAAGTTGGGTTATTGGAGAATTGTTGTTATCACCTGTTTATGTGTGTAATGTGGAGGATTTCATAAATTCGGAGGTTAATTTCACTGTGAATTGTGTTTTACAAGAGTTTCTGCTGTTGAAGAGGTTGAATTTGTTGTTTCTTCCATGGACATTAGAGGTCCGTTGTTTCTTCCGCTTGAAGGTGAATTAGTTCACAAGTTGTTGCTATAATGTTTCGATTTCATGGGGGGTTTTGTATGTGTGCTGCAAATACTGTTTCCCCCAATTAAATTGATTATTGATGTAGGGGTTTCATTAATCTGTTAATCTATGCTAATAATCGTGTTCTTATTTGTTCTTTTGGACATAATGTGTTCTTAATTTAGGTTTATTCTTCTTCTTCTTTAAGTTTGATTATGATGTTCTTGTTAATTTTATGAAGATCCATTGTATAAGGAGTTATGGAAGGCTTGTGCTGGCCCATTAGTGGATGTTCCTAGAGTTGGAGAGAGAGTGTTCTACTTCCCACAGGGTCATATGGAACAAGTAAGTATTTCAGATCGGTGTTTCTTAATCTTTTCTGTATGCAAGTCTTGTGGTTTTGTAGACTGAAAAAGATACAGATGAAGGTTTTGCTCAAATCACTTTGCTCCCTGAGACAGATGTAAGAATTTGGTTGATTAAATTGCATTAACACTCTACAAAATGATGGTTTTGTCACTTTAATGTGACATGTTTTTGCAACAAACTGATCCTACAAGTCCTAATGAACGCGTACCCGAGCCTCCAAGGCCAACCGTCCACTCTTTCTGCAAAGTCTTGACAACTTTGGATATGAGCACACATGGTGGGTTTTCGGTGCTCCGGAAGCATGCAAATAGTGTCTACCTGCATTGGTAAACTTGTGTTTCTTAAACTTTTTTAAATAATGGTTTGTTTTTTATGCTCTAATTTGACTGAATTTGTATGTTCAGGGAACGACTCAAGCTACTCCTGCTCAAGATTTACAAGCCTTTGATCTACATGATACCGAGTGGTGATTTAAGCATATCTTTAGGGGTCAGCCAAGAAGGCATCTGCTTACAACAGGATGGAGTACCTTTGTTACAAATAAGAGATTAGTGCCAGGGGATTCATTTGTACTTCTTAGGTATTATTCAATCATCTGTGTGTCATTACTAGCTGTAAAGTTTGTACATTTTCTCATAATTTAACTAATAAAATATCTGTGTTTATAGGGGAGAAAATGGTGAAACACGTGTTGGAGTTAGATGTCAAGCACATCAACCAAGCTCAATGACTACTTCAGTGATTTCTAGCCAGAGCATGCATTTGAGTGTGCTTGCAACTGTGTCACATGCGGTTTCAACTCAAACCCGGTTTGTAGTTTACTACAAACCAAGGTATGATACCCAGGTTACCTGAAAAAAATTGTATCTTTGACTGTTTATCTTATAATACTTGGTAAATGTTGGTTTTCTATCAGGACAAGCCAATTCATCATCAGTTTAAACAAGTATATAGAAGCTGTAAATAATGCGTTTACTGTTGGAATGAGATTT
>BJCN01320448.1:0-10091 GCA_018326445.1 Flaveria brownii
ATCATAGAAACATTTGGTGATTGGATGTTGATACTGATTGCCATCTATGTTCTTCATGATCAACTTTAAGTCTGATGGCCTTAAAGGGTGACCAACCCTTTCAAAATAAATGCATCAATTTGATAAGATGATTCTTTTCTTACTTGCTTTTGTTTTCTTGCCAATTGCTGTTCTTTTCAAAGCTTTTCAATGTGCAGCTCATCTTCTCTGTCAGCTTTAGCTTTCATTTCATGATGTTGTCTATTCATGTAAGCTCTTAAAATACGATAGAAATTAGCTCCACTAGGATTGTTTGTGTGATTGACCATCCTCAATTGCATCAGGTCCAATCTATATTCATAGCTTAATGATCCCAGTTGGGATATGTATGATAAGTACTGGACAAGTCCAGATACTCTCTTGATTAAGACTACATCCTAGGTTTAATCATATTTCCATGCCACTATCTTTCTTTCACTAGCATCTGTTGTGAGTGTGATTTTGTCATAAAGCTTGACAAAGTTTGTCTTCTTATTTATCATCTCCCTCACTTCATTGCCTTTAGGCCATAGCCTATGAGGCATAAATTGTCTAGGTTCCTCAATAGCATGAAGTTCAGGTGGAGCTTGATGATAAGTAGATAGAGAAGATGCAGGATGAGGTCTGAATATTTGTTGCTTAAGAGCATTTGCCAGCATATTCTTGTATATTTCTCTTTCTATTTCTTTCATTTGAGATAAAGATCTCCCTACATATAACCTATAAGGTATTCTTGTACGACTTAACCAGCTTTTAACCCGGGAGTAGGTCATCTTCTCTATTTGAGGGTCCTTTGGTAAATTCTTTTCAAGCTCTTGTTTATCCTTAATTTCCTTGTATCTCTTATATGTTTGCTCTTTTTCATTTTTTATGAATTCTTGAAAGTCTTTGAGCAAGTCTTTAACATCAGACAGGTTAAGATGTATAAATGAGTCATAAGGAAACCCTCTTGTAGTTAATTCAATCCCCATCAAAGTTTAAGGATCATCTGTGAAAAGCTTTTGAATGTTTTGCATCACTTCATCTTCATCTCTTTCCTCTTCTTCATCATCTAAATCACTAAGAATGATGAAAGAATCATGTTGTTGATCAAGGCTTTGATCTATCTCCCTTTCCTCAAGTGTAGATGATTTGGTTGTTTGTTGTGAGTCATCTACCTCAACTGGCTCAGATTTAACTTTCAGAAACTTAGGAGGAGAAGATGAAGGTTTTTCTTGTTCACCCTCTGGTTTTTTTCCTTTGAGTAAAGAGGCTAAATATAACCTCTTTCTCTTTCTTTCATAAGTTTTTATAGGAGGCTCAGATGATGATGATTTTTTATCCTTGGATGAATATTTCAAGGTTTCAGCAAATTGTTTGATTAACTCCTTTGGTTTGTCTGATAATAGGTTCATAGGAATAATGCATGTTTCCATTGTTTGAGTGTCAGGAGTATGACAGTGTTGTCTTAAGATTGAAAAATAGTGCATGCTTTCAAATGGATTTGATTCTTCAAAGAGCTAATCCATTGAATAAGGTTCTTCATAAATGATGATTGCTTTTTCAGACTCTTTGGTAATTGGTTCTTCAGCTTGAGTCATAATTTGTTCTTCAAACTCATCACTCTGGTCCTGCTCTAGACCTTCTGAATGTTCTTCTTCATTCAGTAGAGTGTTTGTATGCTCCAATTCTCTGTTTAATCTTTCAATTTCTTCATTTTGAAAAGAAATTATGCTTTTAAGTTCATCAATCATCAAATCCTTAGAATCTGTTTGTTCTGTTAAGTATGTAATATCTACTCTTGCATTACTTAAATCTTGATCTTTAACTTTCAGCGCTTCTTTTGCTTGCTTGAGTTGTTGTTCTAGAAATTGAACGATCAACTTTTGAGTTGTTTGATCTGAATTGAGCTCCTCTATTCTTCATCCTTACTTTTCAGCTTGTCTTTAAGCTTTCTAGCTCTGTTGTTTGACTTTTCAATCAGTTTATTATACTCAGTGAATAAAAACACCTTTAGGTATTCAATTTCTTCCTCAGTAGGAATCTCACTTCCTTGCTCTTCAGCTCGCATTTGTTCATCATGAGCACTATTTTCTTCTTGAATTGGCTCATATTTAGAAGATGTGCCACTTCTTCTTACTGATTGGTTTGTTCTTGAAATGAAGAGTCAATGTCTATCAAAAGAGAAAACAAAGTTTATTGATCTGATTGAGTTAGGTTGTGTGGTGGTGAAGGTAAAGGATGCTCAAATTGGAATTGTTCCTGTTCTTGATCTTGAATGAATGGTTGGGGTTCAGATCTAATGGGATCATGTATAATGGGTGCATGTTCAGGTGAAACTTGCTCTTCTTACATAATAGGGGCTTGTTGGATAATTGGATCTTGTTAAATAGCATATTGGAACATCATCAAAGGATCATCTTGTCTAGGAATCCTCATGAAGATGTATGGAACAGGTATGTGATGATCAGTCATATGTGTTGGCCCAGGCACTTCAGCTCCTTGGTACAAGCTAGATTTGATTCTAGTGAATACAAGTTCATTGAAATGAACAGGCTGAAAGGTAGCTCCTTCTCTTTGAATATTAGGAAGCAAATCATTTGTAATCATTTGAATGAATCTTGGAAACATGTTAAACTTGTTCCTTAATTCAGTCAGGTTATATATCATTCCATTCATCACTTGAGTAGCAAAGTTGAATGGTCTTCTTACTATTATGCTTGCTATAGCTGAAGAACTTCTTAAAGAAGTAGCATCCCATCCAGTCTTTCTATTTGTCATGGTCTTTTGATATGTGTGCATTAAAAATATCAATTGAGCACACATATAAGACTTTTTGATTTGCTTCTTGTCAGTGGTACCAATGTAACCAATTTGTCTAAAAACATGTAGTACATAGTTTTCATCAAATCTCAACTGGACCTTGAGAATCATCATCACCCAATAGTAATACCCTCCTGATAGTATCTTCTATGATAGTAAGTTGATGATTGTGAGCAGAAGATACTATCACTTGCTGGCCATTCATCTGCCCTAGGTGAGCATGAGTCCAAAATTGGACTATATGATCTTCATAGATCTCAGGCCTGGCTGTCATAGCATGAACCAGCCTAGTTTGTCTTATGGCCTGAACAATATCTCTGTAATTAGTAGCCTTTGGAGAATCAGGGTCTAGAAATGCACAAATATTGTGATCTCTAGCAAACACTAGGTTTGCCATATCTGCAATAAAGAGACGTATGTTAGTATCTGTTGTTCTAATAATGTGCAATGATGAAATATTAATCAAGTGTTTATTGGATTGCTATGCTTTATATGAGCTGTTTGAAGTGTATGTTTAAACACTTATGTTTGATTTGATGTATGTTATTTGACATGTTTACACATGAATCAGTTTGAAATTTTCAATAGTCAAACTTAATCAATTTTGATCAACAAAAACTTGTTTGTTTCAATTTGATTTTATTTGATACATGATGTTTGTTTCATTACCAATTAGTTGTTTTGTTTAAATCTATACATTTTACTTATTTCATAACAGTTTGTTCATGAGATTTAGTTGGGCCTTTTAGAGTCAAACTTTTACCATTAAATGCACATTTATTGAAATTTGCAATTAATGCTTGTGTCTTAAATGCCATGCCAAGTCAACTGGATTTTCATGTTTGTTACATTCTTTTGAATATGTTTACAAGGCTATAACAGTTTTCAAGCAATTTTCAACATTTTCAAAGATCAAACACTAATGTTTATATGATTTTGACATGAACATCATGACTGTTTATGAACCCAATGAACACTTAATCAAATTTTATCAAAACAACAGTTTTAATACATTCGACTAAGTCCTATTAACACTTATTCAGTGTTTGATTTTGTTTAAAACATCAGAAGATCCATGATCGATTTTGAGTCAATGTTCGACTTAGGTTGAACAATGTTTGAATCAGAATCTCAGACCTAGATGTTTTAATATATGTTTGATGTTTATAATCATGTTTGTATACATATTTTATTATGAATCAGATGCAAAATCAAATAGACTGTTGTTTCGAATGATCAGGGGTTTATGGGATTATGCACTGTTTGAATGGTTTGAATTTTGTTTCTCTCTCTCACTCGTAATGAATGAAAATATCACCAGTGTGGGACTATATATACATAGGACAAACTGTGTATCCGCTGTGTATACGTGTGTATCCACTGTGTAAACAATATACCTACAATTTAATTTTAAGTGTCTGTTGTAAGTTACACATGTGCTGGGTGAACAGTGCGTCCGTTGTACAATATTTAAAATGTACGTTGTGAATCCCTTTAAGTCTGATTATTCAGCGGATGACTACTTAGTCATGCTCTGTGAATTCTTTGAATGATTGTTGTTCATAGCGGATGAACATTTGTTCATGCGTTGTACATACTTAGAAAATTTGTTTGATTGTTCCCAGCAGATGAACACTTATTCATGCGCTATTGAGTTTTGAAACTGTTTATTTGTTCACAGCAGATGAACATTTGTTCATGCGCTGTGGATTTTTTAAAATTTGTTTGAATGTTCATAGCGGATGAACATTTATTCATGCGCTGTATAGACTTTTTTATTCAAATGACTTTCATAATAGATGAACAATTGTTTATGCGCTGTAAATTGGTATTGTGTTCACAACGGATGCCTTACCGACATCATCCGTTGTGGACTTGTTTGCTTATCCTTTTTGCAATTTTCAAGGTTACTGTAGCTATAACGGATGAATGTTTATGTGTCCGCTGTGTATACTTGAAAATTATTTTGTTTGTTTGAAAATTTTACTTTTCTTCCGTGAGTGTTTGATTTTCTTCAACAACATAATTTTAATAGAATTTTCTTCCAAAGCATAATTTTTATAAAATTTTCTTCCGAAGTCAAAAATGTTTGTTAAATATAAAATCTTAACATTTTCAATCTATGGATGTTTAAAATATCACTCACAAGCAATATTGTGCATATGTATGTGTGACAAACTGCTATGTTTGGGTGCTTGCTTGACTCGGCTTTATTTAAAACTTCAAAATTTAATTATTTTAAAATTTTGACATGTATGATAATGCACTTATTCTGCTAAATTGATATTTCCATGTTCAATTTCTCCCTTAAATTGCAAGTTTATAAAAAGTATTTATAACTTGACAAAAATTTGAAATATGATTGAATGAAAATTTATCTAAGTCCAAATTGATTGGTAGTGTGATAAGAATTTAGCAAAACAATACTTTATCTCACTAAGAATTTGTTTTGCTTTGCATGTTGAAACATGAATCATTGCACATAACGCTAGATCATACTAGTATTAAATCCTCATAAAATTGTTTGATGTAGTTTGAGAATAGACATAGACTAATACAATATTGATTGTAGATATTTGGATCCACTTAAACTCATGCATGGTATTAATGATTGATTAAAACAGTGAGTGATTATCATGTTTTGGGTTTATTTGTATGAGTTGTATGATCCCCACATCTGATTATATGTTAAAATCAATCATCCTCAAGATATACTAGCAAGTACATTCAATACTTAGGACCTAGTTATTTAGGAGTATAGATGCTCTATTTGATCCTTTTGAATGATCCTCATTGGGAGTCTTTTGCACTTCACTTTGAAAGGTGATCCTCTATATGATTCTTTTGATTGTTCATCCTTAATGGACGTGTTCCTCATAGGGAATCTTTTTGGATCATGATTTAGGTCATTCAGGTATGTGCTTAGCACAATAAAGATGTAAGGACCCGTCCTGGGGCACCTCATAGTTGGTCAATCATAGCACTAAACATACATAATAATATACATTTCATAAAACATTGCAGCAAAATTTCATTAACAAAAGGCCATTCATTTCATCAATAAATTACTGTTGTTAAGCATTACATCGTTGTTCATTAGTTACAAATGTTTAAATGCATTACAAAACAACAATATCATCAAAACATGAATGACTGTCAGTCTTGCCCTGCCAATAGCTTCACCCTCGTGCCATCCTCAGCAATATTTACCTGCCAAATGAAAACGTATAAAAGTTAGCGTTGCAGAGTGAGTTCTAGTTTTAAAAGTAT
The DNA here is from genome assembly GCA_018326445.1 of Flaveria brownii. NCBI lineage: Eukaryota > Viridiplantae > Streptophyta > Magnoliopsida > Asterales > Asteraceae > Flaveria > Flaveria brownii. The sequence goes on from BJCN01320448.1 coordinate 6,091, forward strand.
TAAAATACCTTGTATAGATATATAAAAATACCCTTGGTCGTAAAATACTTCCATTATTTTGGAATGTGATCACACATCCTATATACATCAAGGTAATACTTTCTTTTATTTATTACTGTACGCATTCGTTGATTTCGTACTTTTATCATTATCTTTCACTTTCTTACAGACCAATGTACAATACCCCAAACATTATGCACGAAGCTGATGTTAGGCCTGTGGTCTATAAATAGACCACTAACATTGTGCACTAAGTAGACCCAATCGCCTAGGGTATGCTACAAGGGTCCCTGTCAATCTCAATGACTGGCCCTGCATGCATCCTTTGGGTAGCTAAACTGCATACAGTTGAGCTAACAACAACATTGTCGTGCACCTCCTTTTTTTTCTTACAAGACTTACATTCTTTCATTAATGTTTCCATTTTCTTTCATTAATGTTTACTTTACATTCATAATCATAAACACACCACGTAAAGTCACATAATAATAATTCATATGGAACATAAGGACAACTTATAATCGTGCATAATAATAACAATTTAGGACCCTAAAGTCAGTCTGGGGTCAAACCCTAATCATTCTATTTTTCTCCGAAATTTCAGAAAATTTCTAAGTGTCCTGGGTGCATGAGCACTATGTATGCGCATTTCTAAGTGTCCTGGGTGCTTGCAAGACTTTCACTCATTCTTTTATGTTCCACTTTTCTTTATCATTAATCTTTCACTTTTGGTTAATGATAATACTTTACGTTTACAATAATAAACACACCACGTAAAGTCAGACGATAATAAGTATTATGGAACATAAGAACAGGTCATAAACATGCATAATGTAAACAATTATAATCCCTTAAGTCAAACTAGGGTTAAACCGTAATAATTCTGTTTATTAGCATTGTGTAGGCGCATGGGCTTACTTAGGCGCATGAGGCCTGTTTAGGCGTTTTTCAACTATGCAGGCGCATGGGCTTACTTAGGCGTTTCAACACACAGGCGCCTGAGCCACTTCGGGTGCATTGGCATTATTTGGGCACATGGGGTACACTTAGGCGTCTGAGCCTAACACTTAGGCGCATGAACTACTTTTTCAGGCGCATGAACTACTATTGAGGCGCATGAACTACTTTTCTGGCGCATGGGCTTACACTTAGAATTTCTAAGGCAATACTTGGGCGCATGGGCTACTGTTCAGGCGCATGAGTCTATACTTAGTATTTTGAAGCACTAATTTGGGCGCATGGGAACTATTGGGGTGCATGAGCCCAACACTTAGGCTTTTCTAAGGAACAAGTCAGGCGCATGGGCCCTGTTTGGGCGCATGGCCACCTATATAACATACTTCTAAGTCCTTTGTAGTCCCAGGATTCATACTAGCCTGTTCTAAGCTTGTTACTACCATTCTAAACATCAACAAGGCATTTACAACCATAAAACATCCAAACACATACACATGTACATACGGTTACATGCTTATCATTTGTAAAAATGTTTTACATGCATTTTCAGCCCTGAAAATATTTAAAAACATATAAAACCAGGGTCTAGAAACTCACCTGTACTGCTTCCAAGCTCAACTCCTTCAAATTTGAGTAAACTAGATGTTTCTAACACCTAGACACCAAGAACATATAACCCGAACACATATAAACGCATAGAAACATGTAAAACTCAGTTACATGGTCGAAAACCCATCATAACTGAACCAATGGTACAGGAAAACTCACCTTAGGCCAAGAACAACTTCTTTCTCTCTCTAAAACCGATGAACTCTACTTCTTCTTCTTCTTCTTTTCTTTTGGTCGACAAAAGCAGTAGTTGGTACATTTATGGGCGGCCATACTCACAATATTATTAAAATATTTGAGTTTTTTCCTTTTTGCACTTTAACCCCTTCATTTATGCGTCTTTTTTTTTCTTTCAAGATACTTTCCTTTTCTTTTTCTTATTTCTATTTTTTCTTTTGTTTTGACAAAATTTCGGGCGTTACAGTTCACCAAAGCCTTTGATGAATAAAGATTTAAGAATTTAATCACCGCTATTGGGATGATTAACATTGACTAGTCAATCTCTTTTAAAAACCTTTTAAAAATATGTATTGTCTATTATGTCTTTATACAAACTAAGCCCTGTTACAAAAAGCTTTTCTTCAAAATTTCTAAGTACGAATTATTCTAAAGAAAAATTTACCCTCGGAAGAGATGTTTATCTATCTTCGAAGGCAAATTCCTCTACACTAGTATTCTCTTCCGAAGAGTTTACTCTCGAAAGCAAAGATTAAATCCACATCCAACGCTTACTAACTTTGTTTATCGGAAGAACACTTTACTCTCGGAAGCAAACTTGTCTTTGAGACATGGTTTGCCTTTAGAAGTAAAGTGGCTTCAGAAGACAATACTGAGAAACACACGTGTTTTCTCTCGGAAGCAGTTTTACTCTCAGAAGAAAACCTACACGGTGTAACTAAAATCTTTGGGACCCACTCTCTAAAAAGTAAGATTTTATTGATAATTGTCGGAATATTTTAAATGGTTTATCTTACCGTCCTTCTCAAATCGAAACCTAAACTGTCCTTTCACCTTATCCTTTTAGCTTTTTACACCCCATTTAAAAACTTTTGACTCTCTTTCTTTACTTTCTTTACCACTGCAGAAGCCCCAAATTTCCATCATCTTCTTCATTCACTCTCATTTCCTACAATAAAACAATACTTTTAGAACAATGGCCTTGAATCCCTAACACAACCAGGTCGTCATCCTTGATTCTTCAAAGGATGTAGATTTTGCTCCTACTGTCGAATTTCTGTCCCAATCGACATAGATTAAATCAACATCCAAAGCTTACTAACTTTGTTTTTTAGAATAACACTTTACTCTCGGAAGCAAACTTGTCTTTGAGACATGGTTTGCCGTCGGAAGTAAAGTGGCTTCGGAAGACAATTATGAGAAACACACATGTTTTCCCTCGGAAGTAGTTTTACTCTCAGAAGAAAACCTATACGGTGTAGCAAAAATCTTTGGGCCCCGCTCTGTAAAAAGTAAGATTTTATTGATAATTGTTGGAATATTTAAAATGGTTTATCTTACCACCCTTGTCAAATCAAAACCTAAACTGTCCTTTCATCTTATCGTTTTGGCTTTTTAGCCCCCATTTAAAAACTTTTGACTCTTTTTATTTACTTTCTTTACCACTGCAAAAACCACAAATTTTTATCATCTTCCCCATTCACTCTCATTTGCTTCAATCAAACAGTACTTTTAAAACAATGGCCTTGAATCCCCAACACAACCATGTAGCCATCCTTGATTCTTTAAAGGATGTCGATTTTGCCCTTATTGTCTAATTTCTGTCCCAATCGACATACTTCACCGCCTTTACTGGTTAACCCCACCATCTACTCAAACCACATGGTCGAATTCTGGGCCAATGGTCGAAGTGAGACGATCAATAGTGAAAGGGTCATCAGATAGAGGAACTATGGACAAGAGATCATCATCACTGAAACAATCATCAGGGAGCATCTGAAACTCCATGATGAGGGTGCCCCTACCGAATTCCCCAAGTCTAAGCTGGGGGATACCTACACTCAAATAGGATATGGCGGCGATGTTAGCAAATCCACGGTCTAGAAGTTCAATTTCTCTAACAACTGGAAATTCTTGCTACACATTGTCCTGCACAGCCTATCCAACAAGTCAGGGGATGGGATCAAATCCCATATGATCTAGGCTGCCTAGTCCATGGATTGGTAAAAGGCCTCCGGTTTAACTACTCAAGATTTGTGCTGGAAGGGAACTGTGAGGTTTGGAAAGAAAGGAAAGCTAAGCCCGAGATACATAGGACCATTTGAAATACTGGCAAGAATTGGCTCTATGACGTATCAATTAAAGCTACCTCTAGAGTTGAGTTTCATGCATGACACCTTCCATGTGTCAAACTTGAAGAAGTGCATGGTAGACAAGACCATGGAGTTACTGTTGAAAGATGCGAGGATTAATGACAA